>JBCFXI010000462.1:0-157771 GCA_038496175.1 Ampulex compressa | reverse complement strand
CTTGAGAGCTGATATTGCAAGGCTTGTGTGTGAAAAAGTTCTATTAATTCTACACAGTAGTTTTTGGTTGGTGAAAAACGAAAAACAAAACGAAATAACTTTCCGAACAACCCAATACTATTTTAGATTAGATGCCAAGATATTAGAAAAAAAAATCCGCGATGTTTATTTTACCTTAGTTTGAATTTTTTGAAAATGAAATGTATTTGCAAGTGCTATAAAAAAAGTTGCATCCAAATGCAATGATTTGTCTTTTTCTCAGTAAGAAAATTGACTTCTAAGTTTTACTACAATTTATTTGTCATTTCCAAATCGCTCTGTAGCAGAGAAAGTAACTTTGGTTAGAGGGTTATTATACTGATCATAGCCTTATAGATCTTTTTTTTTAATTCTACAAATAAATTAGTCTTAGCCATTCTCATGATAGGAATACTCGAGAAAGATATTGGTAACCGATTTTAAGAACACCTTGTACTATATCAAACATTCATTGAGAATAGAACAAGATGGAAGTAATGGCACATACTTATATCGCGCAAATCTGGGTCAGCTCTTTAGAGATTGCATTGAAGATTTAATGTACAAGACGGGGATACATTCTGATATCCTAATGGACGAATATTTATGATGAGTACCTCGAAGCGCTACCGACATTCGCGCGTAAGTATAGAGTTTACAGCTTAGCCCATCATTTGAACTTAACCTGTCCGTCGGGTTCATTTTTTGGCGATAAATACAAGCAAGGTTTTCAAGTAAATTTTTGAAATGCAAAGTAAATAACTGTGCGAAGATTTTTTATAATGAAAATGAAGACATCGCAGTTTATCCATTTCTCTTCTACAAACATAATTATTAAATTTTTGTCGTTAATGAAATTGTCATGCTCAGTACAGAGGGAATTTCAAACGATACATTAACTTGCCATACCTAGGTAATACGGTGAAATCACGCTACCCTACCACATAATGGCGATAAGACATTTGAGAAAGCAATCGATGGCGCTAGTAGAGATATTAACAGACACACAGTATCAAAATGGGAATTCGATTTGATCTTCTATGGCACTTAGGAGCTATTGCAATTCACTACTGATCGCGTACATCGATAGGATATTGGTACAAGTCTGGACAGGTTTCCCAGTAATCTGTGAATCATTCAGCGTTAGCTTTCCTGAAATTCCATTTATATAATCCTCCTATCGGAATATAATATCCTTTTGATGATTGAAGATTACCTATTTTACATAGTCATGCTGTGGCTGTACCGTTTGTGGGTCTTGACGTAATAGAGCCCAAGAAATTGATGTCAGAGGTTAAACGAGCAATCGCAATCCAGCTGATATCTCTACGTATATTGTTCTGAGTGGCTTACTTTATAATGTAAAGTGGAGGCTACACGGTGTACGTAAAATTTTATAATCCATCGTACAATAGCATAAATAATAATCTGTAAAAACACGGACATATCATATACGATAAATGCTGAGGTATACACTTCTAATTCTTTTCGTTATACAATTATTATGACTACTATCATTTGATCAATTATTTGGCGCTACACGCAAATATAAAAAATGTAGTGAACAAGCAGATATCAATTGATAATGTTTCATTCTACGTTTTACTTATTAACACGTATAAAGATTTTTCGTGCTTACCGGCGAAACGCAGGGGTAAAAGACTACTGAAAAGTTGTCTTAAATGGCTTAGAGGATTAACCTGCTGTTTTTAATTATATTATTTTATTACGTGCTGGTAAAAAATTGCTATACATATCGTAGCGCGTTGGGTTATCAAATGCTGCGTATTTTATGAATATATTATTGTTAAGCAGATAAATCATGAAATATTATTTTGATACATTTGTAGGCGATATAGAGTTCTTTAGCTGCCTAGAGTGTCTTTCGTCACGATGCACCGGCTGTTCAGTCTCATGCATTCAAGGATCTATAGAGCGTGTACTCGTTAGCTGTCATTATCAAGCCCTCTGTCTGGACGCTTAAAGAGCTTCACACGTTGTCCTTGTAGAAAGAGTTCACAGTCATCGGTACAACGCTCGCTGACACGGTTCGCATAAATTGGCCTCGCCTCATTATGCGTTACTCCATTGTAATTAGAGTTTACACGATTTTTTTTTTACATTTGTAACACACTGCTTTCACATTTAACAATATAAAAGAGCAATGAAAACAAGGAGGATTATTTTGCTTTGTACAAAACTCGGTATATTAGTGCGTTATGTTTAAGGACAGAACTATCCATCATACAAATATTGTACCAAGGATCGGAGGTATTTTATTTTTAAAGCAAGAGTCGATATTTTAGCACAGATAAAATGTCGTAAGTTTTCCATTCAAAGTTGTAGAATAAAATTATTAAATACCAGATGTGTTATAAAACAATATTCGACATTATCTTCATATTCTTTGTTACGTTTCGTGTTTTATTTGCAAAATAACAATACACTTGCGCGCGTACCTCCTTCTTTTCACAATTTTCCTCACCTTACGCACGTGTTATCTTTGACTGCTTAACCAACAAACCGCGAGTACTGTTATTGGGTAAACTCTCGTTCTCTTGTATCAGCGACCGAAACACTTTACTTTCTATTAACCATCCGTACCTCTCTTGATTTCATAAAAGTTTCCACCGCGATATTATCAAGCTCATAATTCACGAAGCGCATTATGCAAACGATGATATACGATGCTGAAAGAAAAAGCAAAAATGCCTGAGTTCCCGACGTAAAAGAATAATGAAGGTGGGAGATTTGAATAATGGGACGGTTCAATTAGCAAAGGACCACGGTTTTTCACGGAATTTTTGAAGGACGGTGCTGTGTTTATTTAGTGTCGCCTTTGGAATGCGACGGGCGTCAGACGCGAGCATTTGCATACGCATAAACAAAAAGTGGACACTTGACAACCAAGGCTATGCTACCGTTAGCTTCGGTGACACTTTCAAAGCCTCTTCTGTTGGTTCTTCCAAAAAGAATCTTTGAACGAGGAGAGTGTTCCAACTTTTCGTTGTATGAGTATCCGTGTAATCCTCTCACTGTTGTTTCCTCGAACTACATTTTCTCCAAACTGAGATATAATCCACCGCAACGAGATGACACCAGCAAACTTTCATCTTCCTTATATTCCTTATCTAGCATCTTTTTTAATAGGTAATGCGTTTCGTAGATTCATAGGTTTAACAGGACATGTACCATGTGTTATGAAGTTTTTATCAAATAGTATATATCTCGTCACTTTTTCTGCAATTTTTGTTATTCATATTCGCAGACTAACGAATTAACACCGTTCACAATTTATAATCTAAATAAATGAAAAACAATCTTCAGCAATCGATTAAAAATGACTTCAAATCACGAAAGAAACTCTCCGCGAGCAAATTTTATAAAACCATTATTATATCTTAAATCGAAATTGATGCCAGCAAAATGAACCTCACGCGTGATATTATAATACATTACATTTACACTCACTTAATCCTACAGAATAATACTAAATACCTATTAGACTAAAACTCTTAAACATATATTAATTAATATTTGATTCTTTCCCACCTCGAGTTCTACCAGCACACAAACTTCATACCTATAATTTATGCACACCCTTTCCATTACATCAATACACTGCAGCAATGTAGAAACTTTTTAATAGAAATCACATAATAGCAGATCCTCTTAGCGTACCCTGCGAACACCCAGTAGAGTCCAGGTTGCAAACGGAAGTGAAAAGCGTTTATTATGCTCGCTCTTGGGCGTGATTCGAGCGTGGAAACCGTGTTCCGCCCTCGAATGCACTGCGGGCGGTGCCGTTAATTTACCATATCGTAACCATGCCGGAGAAATCCCGAAGATGAGCCGTTTCCCGGCCGCAACAACCCCAGCCCCGATGACGGAGCCGACGAGTGACTCTGGGGTGGAAGTTTTACGAGCGTTTAACGACCGATTTATCGCTCGTTTAAACGAGCCACCGGCGGCAAGGATAGCGGGACGTGCCGCGACGACCTGTCGCTCGCTACTCTCCTCGTAGCCTTCCCTCGATCAGAATGTGCCAGGCGAACGAGCCACCAGCGCTGGCGATCCTTCCGATCGCCTCCAGGATTTATCACTTCCGATTTTTGAGTCGTGCCGTAGGCCCGTTGCTCATTCGTCGCGCGTCCCTTTCCTCGAAGACGTCGTCGCCGTGGCCCGACGGCGAGATTTTCTTATTTACCGTCGCCTTGCGCCCGGCCAGGAGAGGTGAATATCCGGCTTTCTCCTCCCCCTTTGCTGGGATTCCTACGTCCTGGCGTCACCTTTGCGATATTTTTGTCTAAAAATATCCGGCGTACGCGTGAACGGGAAAAGTTATGGGAATCTCGAGAATCGAAGTGCGTAGGTGCGCCCTCGAGACGGACGGATTTTACATCTGGCTCGGTGATACGTTGCGCTCAAACCAGCTGCGACCTCGTCATATTTATTTTTTATTACTTCACAATGTGCGGCGTGCCGTGAATAAGGCGCGGGAAAGACGTATGCTAGGAAAGGAGTCGTGAGATCTTGGAAAAGGTGGGCATAATGAGAAGCACGCGTCGCGGGCTGGTTAATGAGTTATCTCGGGTAAACGTTAGATAGACCGAAAAATGTTGCAGCCCATTACCTCGAATTTTCTGAAGGAAACGCGGGTACTTTAGCGTGGCTTCGTAAATAATGATTTAACCGGTATTCGATTTAAGACGGTCGCGTGGACTACTTGAAGGAACCTCGTTTGTCGTGTATCCCGCTGTACGATTCCACGTCAAGCCGAAACTACTTAGAAGCATAACATCGATTTCTTTGGACAAACACGTTGTCTCTCGAAACGCACCGCATAAATATCGGTGGGATCGTAGGTAGGAATAAATTTCGACTAGACCGGTAGTCCTTGTCGTTCGTGATCGCGGTGGAAAATGAGCTGTTCCTGTCGGCTGATACGAGAAAGCGGACGCGTAAATTAAGACGTACGCAGTATCATAATTACGTCCTCTCCGGAGAATCATGTCGAGTGGTAATTTTGTAATGCCCTAACGGGATACAAGGTATGCCGGGCTATTTACCATGTCAGCTCAAGAGGAACGGCGTAACGCTACGTTCACGGCACAAAGCACCGGTTTGCGATAATTATTAATCAGATATTCATAGGTTTCCACGTCAGCGTTAAGTTTCTAATGACGTACCGTGATGCAGGATAATGTTGGTGCTCGAAGACCTTACCGGATCAAATTCTTGGGTAAATTGCAGAGATCCGCGATAAAAATAAGTAATTGCGCCCTCGACGCTTCCCAAGCTGCCCGGTAATTTCGTGGATAAATAACGTAATACGGGGTAAACCCTGCTTCCTGCCCGCCCCGTGTTTATACTTTCCTGCGTTAACCTGTTGCCATATAATGGCACACGCTTGCGGCGTAAATTAAGGTCTGAATTAAAGAAACGCGAGTTTTAACTGCCGCGTGGATTACGATTAAAGCCTAACAAATGTTATTTTTATTTGGAGTTCTTAGTCGCACAGCTTTCTTGCCAGTCTATTGAATCGCGTACTGTGGCGAATCTGCGTTCTTCTTTTTAACGTTAACCAATGCGCCGAGTTATGTTGCTTGACAAAAGGTTCTCGAACCACTGCTGTCCGAGTTCAAGATACATTCGTGGTGCAAGACGATAAAGAAACTTGTCACGCGCCTACAGGCGCTTGTAGCGCACCGTGAGCGGATTCGTTGAGTGTGCATAAGCGCCAAAAGCGTCGAAAGACTTGGAGATTTTCTTGGAAAAGTCAGAGTCATACGAACATTATCGCTTCCATTTATATCGATTTAGTAATTGTCAGAGGATAATCTGTAGCACATTTACGTTTATCGTAAAGAAATTTATTGACCAGCTGTAACTATTGATTGTAATAAAGAGGTAAAGTATATTTTCAGATGGGATACTTTATGTACGCAAGAATAGTTTTATTTATTCGTTTTATTCACTGTACATTTACACTTTTCACTTTACCGTGAGTAAAATTTAAAAAAATCTAAAATCATCTATACGGATAACACGATGAAATAATATGGTAAAAAGTAGATATTACTACAAATCATCCTTCAATCGATTCAATATTGTATCCATAACAATCGGTTATAATTTACAATACTTAATAATAATATATAATAATTAAATAAATAGTTTGAGTCAATATTGAAGCTTCTCACGCGAAACAAAATTTTAATGCACAAAACGACGCCTTATTTTTTTAAAATCAGTTTTCATCGCAAAAAATAAAATTCCTCAAAAAAAATGCGCATGCTTTACCTAGTACCTCTTCTCATTCTCTAATCATCTTTATATCGACAAACTCGAACGTACAAAGTCAATTCTTTTACGTGGACTTGACTTTTAAAACGATGACTTTACTTTTCAAAATAAAGAATGAAAAAAATCTCTTCATTTGACTTTAAAATCGATTTCACTTTTCAAAATATTTATAGACACATACGAAAAAGAAAAAAGATAAACTACCAGGGATTAAGCAACAATCTCACGGGCAAAGGATGCAATGTAGGCCAAGCGTCGCAGTTGAGCACTACGATCGGTTTTCTGGGGGAGCCGAAATTGCCGCTGTGCGTCGTTAAATCGGCCCACACGGGCGTGCACCGAACATACGGATACGCGTCTAGTGCCGTCCAGTTACCGATCGGATAATTTTCGTCGCTCACGCCGAACCTGTCAACTTGTTGAGCAACGTTGCGCGTGGGACGGGAGTTCGGTGGGTCGATGAGTCGGCCATTGGTATGAAGACGTAATTGGACCGGTTGACAGTTTCCGAGCACTCATTTGACGTGTGACATGATTCAGAAGCGTCCAGCCGTTGTCACATCTTCAATTGCCTTCTCCGTCGGAGCAATCATTGTCCCGCGGCCCGCGAGAATGGTATCGTCATCGTCGTCTTCGACCGCCGACTTCCTTTCTTACTTATCACGCTCTACCTGCGCTCCTTTCGCAGCCGCGTCGCATCATTTCCGAACGCTTTCCGCGAAATCAAACCGAGATGTTCAGGAAATCGTAACTCGCGTTTATCATGTTCGCGAAACCGGTGTACAGGCGATAAGAGCCTGACCTTGTTGATTATCTTAACTTTTAACGAACGAATGCCGCCATGTTCGCGTCATTATAAATGTTCCAATGAAATCGAATGTTGCCATATTCGTGACATTATAACTATTCCAAAAAAATCGAATGTCGTTACATTCGCGGCATTATAATTATTCCAATAAAATCGAATGCCGCCATATTCCTGACAGTATAAATATACGAAGAAAATCGAATGCCACTATACAGACGGCACGACATGACATTTCAAGAAATTTGTTAGATTCGACGATCGTTGACCACGCTGAAATTAAGGGCGATCAGCGATTGTTGTTTGACGTCACGTACGAGTCTCGACGTGCTCATTCCTCGCCGAGTATTGATAGAAAACACTTCGTTTAGTATACAGTATACGATAGTATCATTTTATAAATGTATACAAATTTATACATTATTCTATGATTACATTTTACATACATTTTTCTGTAATTACCTATTACTACTGAAAATTTCCATAAAATCCAATACAGGCAATATTGCATTATGTACTTTTTCTCGCTTAAAAAATAGAGCAATTCATTTGTTAAAATTCAGTCGATTCACTAGTCATTGTTCTAAATAAATGCGCTCGATTGTTAAGGGTTAAAATGAAAATGTAGTGATTTCTGTTTCGAAGAATTTTGAAACAGAATCATGAATACGACGCTAACCTCTTACTTTGATTTGTATTTTTGCTTGATTTTGCGCTCGATTCGCGTGTATTCTGTATAAAATATGTTTACTGTTTTTTGAAAGTAGTATTTCGTTTTTATGGCGTTTGCAAATTTGGTCTAGAGTTGGTAGAGGTCTGAGTAAGAATTTTACGAGAAACGGAGGCGAATCGAACTTCGTAGCATAAATGTAATGGTCCTTATCTGTAAGGATTATGGCACAAAAGCTACCAATACAATACCTTCTTGCTTTGATTTGTATTTCACTTCTTTCACACAATTACGAAACAATGAACGTATTTTTTTGTAGACGATAGGGAAACAGGCTTACACAAAAATTTGATTAGAGAATGATTGACTTTAATAATATTGTTTATGCAGTGCACATTAAACACATATGTACCACACAAAATCCATTTTATTATAACGATCAACAAGGTCGCGATGCCCTACAAAGTGATAGGTACAAAGTGACAAGTCCTTTACACAAGCATAAAGTTGTGATTCGCACACGGCAAAATCATTTACCTTATTTCAGATAGCTTTCAACAAAAGGCTAGTTGTTCGATAACCACAATATTGAACTTTCCATGCCTACAAATGTATTTAATCAAATCTATTCCAACATCGAAGAACATTCTAGCCAAAGTCAACTACTCACAATAAGTAACAGCCGTAACATTCTCCAAATCGCGATTGACCTTCCAACGATTACACGCGATAAACACAATTTATATCATAAATCCCAACGTCGCCAATATGCTCCACCTCGAATGGACCCTTCAGCGGCGACTAACACCCCCATAATTGCCAAATCGCGGGTTTGATCGATCCAAGTTTCCACATCCATCATCCGTCCGGTTCCGAGCGAAAGTTTGACTGAAAAAAAAGCCCCGACAGCCAGGGGGTTTGTCGAGTATGGGGCTACGCTCGCAACGTGGAAATTTTTCTCTCGGCGTAACATCATCCTGCTCAGGAAGCTTCTAATAATACGCGGCCAGCCTGTGTGAGCGGGTAGACCCAAGGCCAGACACGAGGAACTAAAAAGTTAATTGTACGCCCGAGAATTCCCATCGCGACGGAGATTATGTTAATTCCAGCGCAGTTCTGGGTATCGATAACGGTATGCCGCGACGGCAACGAGAGACGGTGGTGCACCTTGCAGTAGATTATACCTGGCTAACAGGACGGTAAATAGAAACCACACGCGATAACGAGTGCCGCGTCCCGCTGCGGAGTTTTCACCGGGTGAATTATCAGCCGCCCCGGCATTCGGTGTGTCCAACGTGTCCGTCAGCGGCCTCCCGGCGCGCAGGAGGATGTTTATGGAAGCGTTTAGTTCGAAGCGGTGATTCTTGCGGGGTATTAATTGTAATTATATACTCGCCGCTAATTGCGCGTTATTAGATACCGGAGTGCTGGGCAAACAAGGCCCGGAGCCTCGCACCGGAGGCTCGAAGCGAACGCGACTGCGTTTCTTTTTCACTGGCGAATCTTCTCAACGCCCGAATGACCATTGCGTTGTAAAGTTGTCATTAGCTTGTAACGTGGTTTGTGAAATGGCCATTGCTGTTGAAAACTCAGCTACGCTTCGAAGGTAAATGAGCCGACAAACTTAGTCTCAGTGGTCTTTTGATTGCTCGTGTTACAGTTGAAATCGGTGGTAATTAGAGAGCAATCGAGAGCGTGGATATTGGTGAACGAATATATGTGTATTTATGTACATAGGTCTATGTATATTTATGTATATATATATGTATGTTCAAAGTTTGTCATGAATCTAAAGAAGTTCAATTTAGGACACGTTATTTAAAGTAAATTTCTCACTCGTATGCACGAGCAACTTTTTAACGCTAGGCGACACTGGGAATGTTGTTTTTTCAAATCAATTTTGAATACGTATATTGCTCATTGCCTAAGCAAATTTTGTAACTTTATTAGTCTTGGTGATTAATTGAAAATTACACAAGCATTCGTATTCTCATCGTGAGCAATCACGATTCTTTGGTTGTAGTTATTTGTACCCCTTATTATAATACAAGATAAATTCTAATCAACAAAACGTACAGACTTTAATGATACACGTTTACATTCAATTAGAAAGCGTTAGATTTAATACTTTGCGGATGTATTAATGTTATACATAGGTATCGCGCTTAAGCTAATTTGTTAAATATCATTTCGAATTCGAAGCTCGTGAAGCGAGTCCCTCGTCACGGCGTCTTGCATGGCGAGTGAGAGGCGACAGTCTTTGTTTATACTAGATTTCATTATCACCAATTGATAAGAGCACCGTATTGGTTCGGGAATAGGTTCCTTGGTGGTTTATGTTCTTTCATAGGAAGTATAAACTGATATATCTAAAATTACGATTAAGATAAAGCGAATACAATGTAAGATCAGTATGATTCTTCGCTGTGGCGACGGAGAGTAGACACACGACTAGAACGGCAAAAAGGCTCTGGAGGCTTAGAATGGACAAACGACCGCAAAGCGATAAATATCACAACGCATAATAGTGCGTCACGAGCAAAAAAAGCTGCAATAAGCCGCGACAATAAATTAGCAACTACATCAAATTCGTGAATCTCTTATTTCATATAAATAAAAATTCGCACAGAGCGAAGACGAACGAGTAGCCCGCGGAGCAGAGCGTTAGAATTACCTGCGAGACCGCACACGCGGTATAATGAACTAGAGACCGAAGATAGAACGGTAAATCCAGGGGCGAAAATCGGTAGAGGTGGCAGCCGTGTGCATCGGCGTTCGCCCAAAAGGGGGCTGGTTTCACCTTATCGGTCCATCCCCGGGCGGTTTCGCGTGGGAGAAGATCAAAATATTGTGCACCGGGCTGTACGAAATCGAGTACCGTCGAGAGAGAAAATAAGCGGGCAATGCCTGCGGAGAACGACATTTTCATTTCGTACCATCGCGCCACTGTCCGACTTTGTTTTGTAATGGGCAATACCGTTGCATAATTGCGCCTCGCTCCTATCCGTTTGGCGGAAGCCGAGCGTTATTGGATTTTTCGATTCGTTTAAAGCGCCACTCGGCGCTCTGCCGGCGTATCGGTGCCACCCAGTCGTTTATATCAGCGGCTACCTAGCCTTCGATCGTCATAATCGTCACCCGCTTTTATGCCCTTTACAATGCGCTGCTGGGGTTGCATAATGTCGTAATCGGTGAAAACAATTCGCTCTGCTCCCGTCGTTTCGATCGATCCTGGCTGCGAATGCATACGTCACGAATTATTCGTGCGCCAGTCTCCGGGACGTCGGCGGCCGCATCGAATCGTATCTAAAAATTGACGCTGCGATCGTTACACTTTGCATCGCCATTTCCATCCACGCTCATTGGCACAATTTCGTATTTTTCCTCGAAGTTACGAATCCCCTATTTTGGAATGGTAAGGCTTTATGGAATATACCGTAACTTTCTGCAATGGGTTTTTTGTCCGTTGGGTTCTTCATTGGCAGACGCAAGTCACTTACTTTATCTGGGACCTAGTATTTGAACTGAATATCGAACCGCCGACTTCTCAATATGCATGTCGCGTAGAATAATTTAGAAGCGATGAGAGGGATTTACTTGCTTATTGATCCAATATCCTACGTGACCTGTTAGGGTCGTTAACCCTGGAGCTGGATTATTTTAGCTGGAATTAAAGTTGTCCGAGCTACAGCATGTGAATTAAGTAAAGATATTCAGATAGGATGACACATATTTCCCTGTCAGCATAATTTTGGTGTCCTTCCAAAGGAATATTATCTAAAACTTATTGTGAGCTAGTTTGGCAGTGATTAAGCTCACTTTGGTCTCCTTTAGTTCCAAATCTTCCTCATGTTTGATCATGTTCCGAATCACTTTGTCAGCATAGGTTTTTATTCGAATAAACTTCTTCTTGACGATGATAATAAAGATAAGTAGGAGCATATAATTGTAAGGTTAACATAAATTCTGAGAAAAGTCAATGCATTCTAAGCTCTATTGCCAAATTCAACGTATGGTATAAACCAATGATGGTCGTTTAATTTTTACCGATCACTGAAAAATGATTACAAGATATGCATTATTGCAAAGAAAATCTTCCAGTAATTTCTTTAACGAGGCATTTTTTCTAAACCTAATTATACGTTAAAAACTTTTTTATATAGGAAAAGAGCATTACTGCAGAAATTATACGTTTGACTACTTTCATTTTTACTGTAGGGAAAATACGCTCTTTATAAATTTGCTATGTATTTCTGAAGCGGCCTATCTATAGAGTGCATACTCATTTCTATATACGGAGTATGTCATCTTTCCGCGCATAAACGCACGATAGAAGTTTCTCTTGGTATTGAAAGTTGCCAATGTGTACTTTTCCGAGAGGAATAGTCGTTTGGCAAAGCAGGCTCGAAAAAGGGAATTACGAGACGTAACTCGATTACAGAATCTCGAGCATCCTTTATATTTCACTGGCATGTTTTCTTTTTTCCCCCACTCGAGTGCGCCTGCGACGAGTTAATTTTCTCCTCCTCGCCGTTCCCTCCCATTTACCCCTCGTACTCGTCGATTCTCTTTCCGGATTCCCTCGATTCTCATCCTTTGCTCCTAACTGATTTTCATTCGTTTGATACACGCTCGCAAAGGAAACTGCGACGAGGCCGTGGGAAAGGGGACTTCGATATCGGAACGCGGGGTTAACGTATTTACGTTTTGTCAGAAACTCGAACCGATATCGGGCTTCGCTATTTTAAAACCTTTCGCAAACGAGGAAAAACGACTTGATGTACGATTCCTTTTGGCGGATTCGCATGTCGTTGATGCAGCTACGATGATACGATACTTGCAAATGGTATAGGAAAATATCGATGATTTACTTCAATTCAATGAAAGATTTATTCCGTGATCTTTCGATTATGAAAGATGAGAGTGATAGGCAGCGTGATTATTTGAAATAAAATACTGTAGTCACGACTAATGACGAGAATCCAGAGTAGGGTAAATGTGATAGACTACAGCTTTGCAATATGGATCACTACACAATGTTTATAAATATGAATATTTTCGAGTACAATTAAAAACACTGTACAGATAGTGTAAAGCCTTATATATTGAAAAACAACTTCAATTTTAAATATACGTTTACGACTTAGTAATTGCTTTTACACGTTTCTAGTGAAAATTTTACGATAAGAATATAGTTAGCGCAAATTAAGACATGTAAAGTATGAACTATTTATGAAAAATTGATGTATCAAAGGTGCCAATTTATGTTCTATATATTGCTAAGATTGAGAAAATACTCTGTATATATACACGAACTTTCTTATAAACTTGAAATTAATTTGTCACCACCACAGTGCCATTGTACACACTTTATTCAAAATAGACGGTGTCCTTTCAGGCATATAAACATATATACAATGATTGCAATACATAAATAAGGACTGTTTGAGGAAATCAATTTCCAATTCTGAGAAGGGCATCGATTAATAGACCGTCAATCTCATCCGTTCATAAAGATTACAATACAATCTCTATGTTCGATTAACACGCGACTAAGATTAACTACGAATGGCGTCATTCAACAAAATGACTAAACTGTTCTACGACTGAGCACCGCTGGACGGTTGGCAACAAATCAGCATGACAAAGAGTATGGAAGGAGGTAGTACCCAGAGGTTTGGCTCAGTATACGTTGCAGTTCACGGCTAAAGGGGTGTGTGGCCAGTGAAATCTGTCACCCGGATGTCAATCAATATTTCGAGGGGTTCGAACTGCCCCCTAAAGCCCCCCTGTCGGCCTTCCCTTACGTGGCAAATAGGCGAGCATCCTCAACGGACAATATACTGGGTGTTTCTTAACAAATTAACACTTGACGCTAACCGTTTTTGCTGGAGCATTATCGATCATTACTAATAATTTATGAGAGCAGACCAATAGTACATCTTTACAGAATATCTCAGAAATTTAACCGGTTTAAGCGAACCTCGATATTAAACTCTGCCGATAAATATCTGCTGGCAGCCTGGTTTTACGTTACCAAGTAAACGATATGAATCTAAAAGAATATAATTTTAATGTGAACCATCTTTAATGTTTTAACGCGTGCAACCAGTTTCAGATGTGTACAACAAACGCGAAGAAAGCAAAAAAAACGTTCATATAATTGCGTATTTCGTTTAATTTAATTTTTAGTTTATTTCTTTTTGTAGTATCTTGCGTCACCAGTAGCGTTTACCAATATAACCTAAACGTTCCTCGATATAACTGTCTTTAGCAATCTATTGGCGATGACTAAACGATGATTTAAAACAAGCTTGGACTCCATGGAAACACATCAAAGATGATTAGGAAACATATTCAGTAATTTACGGAGGACCATCAAAGTAAAATGTCCGTTTGACACATTAAGTGCCGCGTAAGGCATATACGCCCCACGCTGAATTTTCCATTTGGGCTATATAGAATTTTGCTTGCAAAAGGAAAAATTAAAAAAGAATTGTTTCTTACCAATCATAAAAATCGTAAGATATACGTTAGAAGCAAATTGTAATGGTGAGATGCACCCCGCGTGGCTTGAACAAAAATCAAAGTCCGAAAGTAACGAAAAATTAGTCTGACACGGAACGTGTTAACTGCCACACGCATTTATAAGAAAATCTGCATCAGGAAACGCGCACTGCTTAGAAGTGCAGCGATATTCTGGTATATCAATGCCACGCGTACTTCTAAGATTGAAACTTACTCGATGCGACCTTTGAGCTAACCATTGAGCTTTTACCAAATACTACAGTTCTGAATGCTTACATTTCACATAAGAACATCATTAAGAAAAATATTTGTATCACTGAATTCCGGAAGAAATTAGCCGTACATCTCTCAAATTGCCAGAACAATGACATTCCAGGTAACAGTACTGCAAATACTTCTAAAAAAAACCACGACGCGAACTCCAAAAAAAAACTAAAAATGTCTCTACAGAGTGAAGATATTGTAAACTATGCTCTTCCGGCACGGGATGTGTTAAAGGCTAGGAGGATGGTAGAACCGAATACCTTTCCATGATAGGAACATTGAGAAACGCCCTGTACGCGTACGCAATCGGAGAGAGTCCGCAGAACGGCCGTATCACTGTTCATCCCCGAAGATCCGTCACGGTGATTAATTTCCGCTAGGAAATTAATCAAACGGAAAGAATTTGTCGTATGTGGACAATGTAATAATCTGCCAGATGGGATTACACAGCGCTGGCCGAAAGTGCGTAACGCTTCTCCGTATAATTTATGGTGCCTACGGAGACTATTGTGATTGTTCCATAAATCACGACAGGTTGTGCCTCGGTCGGTGAGTTAATGGTGGACCGTCGAGAAAGAAGAGAACCGTCGGATGTGATTATACGAACTTTGGCCGCTTTATTTTGCGACGATCAGCGGAAGCCCCTCGAATGGCTAAACTCACTCCTGTGCCTGGAAAAGAAATTCGCGGCATTACTTTTCGCGTTTGATCACGATCCTTTGCGCGGCTTCTTTCGCAAAGTTCTCGGTTTTCCTCGTATACCTTGTGAGATTCAATTTCGTCGGACAAATTGAGGAAGTCGAAGATCTTTCTCTCGTTGGCTTCTTCTCCATTAAATCTCTCCGCTGTACAAAGCCTCGGCGTTATCCTGGAGCAAACAATCTGGGAGACGTGTAAGGAAAATTGTACACATGATAACAACATTGTACATTATAGATGTAATCATAGAAGAAAATAATTATATCTGCGCATGTGTGAATCTGAGGATACTTTGAGCTTCTCGTTCATCAATTTCGTAGAAATACACGTACAAACGCTTTGTAACATTTTATTTCAACATTGGCTCACGTTATAAATTACTTGAACAATAGTGTCGATTTAAATTAATCAGAACCCGATGCGTAAATTAAAAATAAAAGATTTCCTTGTTCAACAGAATTTCCATTCGCTAATATAGCTTTTCAATATCACAGACTTACTTAAAATATTTATAACAAAAAATATTTTAGATTTTTAGATTATCTGTATCAACTATGGTATAAACATCACGCATAAAGAACCAAAGAAAAGAACTAGGATAAGAATCTCAAGTAACCCTTATCTTTATCCCCTTGTATCAATCGCCTCGGCTATTTTCACAAAGTGTCAACTTTCAAATACATTACAAAATATCAGTCAACGACAAGCTCGTCTTTCACAAAAAAAAAAACGTCCACAGACGTGTCTACCATCCGAACCCGGACCTTGCCCTGCTGGGAGCTCGTCTTTTTCCACCTATTCCACCCTTGTAACTCCTCTGCGAATGATCATTACCTCGCAAACGATAAATCGCTCCTCGTCTTTCCTAACCCACTACGACTTTTGGCTAGCCCTGACCCCCTCGACTGAACGCCGATCGATCGTCGGGCGGACGTTTTTGAAGCGCATATTCGGGATAATTGCAACACAGATGTTTTGGGCGTTACTGGAGAAAGATCGAGAGAGCAAGAGGGGGAGAGATAGAGATAGAGATAGCGCTAGAGAGAGAGAGAGAGAGAGAGAGAGAGAGAGAGAGAGAGAGAGAGAGAGGACAGGGGGAGAGCGTAGACAGAGATTCTCGAATTATACGGAGAGACCTGACAAACCGTAGGTCCCAACTTGACGTCGCCGTCGTCACTCCCCATCGTCCTCGACGTCGCCATAAGCGTCGACGTTATCTATGCCATGGAATATTGCTAGCAGGCTAGGGTGCGCTGGGGCAAGCGGTTGCGCCGGGCTGACGGGGCGGAAGGGAAGGCCGCTCGGCCGTGCACGTCCCTCAAAATAGAGTTACAAACTGTAACTACGTTTCGGTGCATTAATGCCGCACAGGGCTGCGGGCTTCGCCCTGTTCCTCGTCGGAATTCACGCGGGGCGTGCTTCGCCGAATCGATCGCGGTTACGCGTTGCTTTCCGAAGGATAAAGCGCGCTAAGCTCCAAAGCGCGCCGTGGCCTTCGGCGGATCGTCGCTCTATGAGCCATTTTAAAATTTAAATCAACCTCTCGCCGGCACGGAGAATGCCGCCCAGACGATATTACTTCGTCTCCCTCGCCCGGTGTCGTGCCACCAGAGGGCTGAGGCTAAGGATCGATCGTAAATAACCCTGAATAGGAAAAATCTCCCTGGAACGATTGTAACTTTTGTCCCTTTCGGATTTCTGCTTATCGTCATCGGGGTATTTTTTGGACGAATGAGATGGGAGAATGCTCGATCGTGGATAAGTTTGAATCGCTCATCGTGTCGTGTTTCGTTTGGTGGCTTGATCTCGGTTGGTAATATTTTTTGAAAGAATAACGGCTGGCTATTTTTAATGTATATTTTGTCCATTCTAATGCGTATAAAATATAAAGATTGTTGATATGAAAATTATACAGTAAAAGCGGTCGTAGAATTAGGTTAATCTTTTTTTATCTTGGTGAGGTATTCATTTAATATATGGTAATATTTATGCTTGATGGATCAATGAGGTAAACTATTTATTGTATATGTTAATGAGAAAAATCTTTTGATTGCTTGAACAATAACTTTACGAATATACGATACAAAATACATATTTACATAGAGAAAGAAAACGGAAAAGAAATTGGATCACTTCGGCTAATACATCGATCTGATGGGTAAAGGATATTAAAATACTATAGGAAAAGTAGGCATACAATGCAAGTCATCATACACAAATCTCTGATATTGTAGAGGCTATTGTTGCGTACGTACAAAATTCGATATCTAGATTAGCGACAAATCTTTTGGTTGTTTGTATTGCGTGCCGGTTCTTGCTGTAATATTTTAATAGTTTTCATATCTCAACTTACGAGAATGTTGATTGCTGTCCACAAGATGCTCCACAATCCAACCTGCTTCATCAAGCTTGGAAGAGTATCAAAGTCTCTTGAGAGCTTTGATGAAGCAAGCTGGAATGCTTTTGAGACGTCGGAAAACTGTAGACAGTCTTGGAGCAAGGCAAAAATCCGGAAGCTACATTATCATGCCATGAATAATAGCAGAAGCAGCCTCAAACAACTTAATAAATTTACGCTCGTCTTGCTTCTGCGCATTAAGGAAGTTTTTATGTCTTACACAGTAGATGGAAGTCGGCAAGGACCATTAGTAAATACTTCGTTATACCTGAAACACAGTTCTTAAGTATAAAATATGAATTGCTTGCTCTTGGTCACTAAGAACATACAATTATTAACGCTTCATTGGTTTCTCGCGACCAATTCAAATTTTGCTGAAGTGTTAAAAAAGCTTTAAAAAGCACTTCTTAGGAGAAATATAGTATTACCGATACTATTTATAAAGACCGCTCGACATGGTAAGCTTTCTAAATTTTCAAGGACAAAAATTCATAATGGAATTAGACTTGTTTCATCGTCATTTGGATGACAAGTGAAAGTTTGAGGTTTTGTGTTCAACCGTCCATTAAATCCAGGCAAGATAATAGGCGTGATACATAAACAATATGTTAATTGGAAGTTACAACTAGCAAGCTCTAAATTATTCTCATAAAAATGTTACGCGCACGCCTCATTAGTTGAGAGAGTGAATTTCGCAAAACATAGAGAGAAAGGGCACACGAGCGATTCATGCCCAATTATTAGTCCTGCACGGTTCTCCTCCGAATCTTTTTCATCCTCCGCTTCTCCATTCTTCCGCTCCACTTTTTTCGCCACAGCACTCGGGGCACGGGCCTGAGCTCTGCTGCGCAAGAGGATTAAGATATTACTGGAAGGTAACGTCGGGCGAGCGAGCGCCAGGAAAACACGAGCTTTAACACGCTTTATTCGCTTCGTGAAAATTTGCGTCTGAAAGTGCAACCCTATCCCACTTCCCTCTCGTGTCTGAGGGTTTACGCCGCGCGGAAAGAGGGTAGGACGAGTGTAAAATTGTTCGTGTATATACGCGCGTGAACACACTCACCTACCAACCGTCCTTCCTCCCTGCGCCTTTGCGTGAACATATCTCGAAACGGGTCTCGTACTTCCTGTCTGTTGAATATGTCCTTTTACACGACTCACGCACCGGGATTCAGCAGGTGTATTCACGGCCGAAAATAAACATCTCAAAAGACGTTTGGAGTATTGTGAGAATGGGCTGTTGCTGTGCTAGAGATTATACGCTGATATCGATGCATCGATCGCAAGCCTGACGAAATGTGTCAAGGAACTTCATCATGCCGATGGAAGACATATCCTAATTGCTAATTCGTTGAGAAGATAGAAAAGCTGTGGTAGGAGAACGTAGCTTCTCACACACCGACGATTCGATGTTGTATTTAATATTGTTTATTGGTTGGCAATATTGGAAAAATAGCGGTTTTAATTGCTGAATATATGAGAATAATCTGTCATTGGCACTCCTAACCTCTTTTGCTCGGTGGTTATTTTTAACGACACGTTTGCTGTGGTCTTTCGGAGCAGCATATTCACCCATTGCTATCCCTTAATTCTCCATCTGGTCTTTTGGAGCGCAGTTCAGTCGATCAAATGGACATTGGCGTGTGAGATCAATAATTTTGGTCACTAGTGCGTGATTGAAAGGTTAATAAACATTAATGTAGAAAATTAATAATGTGAAAATTGAGATACGAAGTAACTGGACCGGGACCGGATTAAGTTTAAGCAATCATATAAGAAAGGAATACTCTACTCTTTCGTATTATATTGCGTGCATTGCAATACGAGATAATAAGGTGAAAGTTTAAATTAATTAAATTAAAAAATTTGAGCTATATTTACGGAAAAAATAATAAAAAATCTACAACGAATGTTTAAAACACAGTGTACATTCACTCGTTTAATGTAAAGATACACTAGTATTCCGTATTATGATTATTGGGGTATTACATATGTATACCTGTATATATAAAAACTTCTTTCAAGCTCAGAAATATGTTCTTTTTATCGTTTTATTGAAGTTTCCTTGAACCTTTTAAAATTGTGTACACGAAAAGTTTCTACAACCACACTTTAAAGACTAGTGCTCCTGTAATGTTGTTAGGAAAGTTAAATCCACAGAAACTTTTCGATGAGACGAGACTTTAAATTAAACTGCTCTGGCACAACAACGATGAGGATTTTTAAATAAGGCGCGGAAGGTGGGGCGGTATTTACTCAGGGCGTTCCAAGGAGAGTACCCCTTCAAATCCCTGCAAGATATATAACGCTGACCAGCGATAAATCCACGAGACAACATAAGCTATCGATTTTCTAAACAATTTCACATAATGCATTGTAGGATTAATAACCCAGACTCTTTAACGAGTTCTAGCATATCAGGATAAAACTCTTTGCACAGTGTACCATAGGCGTAGACATTGATTTCTGTAAATCTTAAATATTAATATGTCGATTGCTGCACACGTTTATTTATTACACATTTAAAAATACTTGTAACAAATTCGTTGTATCACCAGGAAAGCTAAACCCTACATTGTTATTTTACTTTGTGAAAATGTCAAACATGTTATGTTTGTATATAGTCATATAAAGTAATGTTTTTTCCAAGTATGACAATTTGTAACTACTATAAAAGTATATACTTCATTAACTATATTGTAACGTCATGAGCCATTCCGGAAATTTTGCTGTGCTATAATGCACACACAAATACACTATATGAAGTTTTTATACAGTCGGAAAACTCACGTATCAATAGAACTAATTAAAAACGTACAATTCAATTATTCCTTAAAGTTACAAAGTTTAAAATTAACTTAATAATTTGAGTATCTATGTACCCTCATAAACCCTGTTCTCTTACCCCACTATTTCAGTTAAATTAATTAAATTATGTTAAATCATTCCAGTTACGCAGTGACTATTTCACGAGCGCGGACCGACTATGCAGGAGAAAGTGTTTCCTAACTCTTAGAACTTACAACGACAACGAAAATAATCTATATTAATCTTGAACTATCAGTAATAAATCGTAAAAAAAAACAAATAAATAATTAAGTAATTAAATAACAAGTATTTTTTCACTTTCAAAAATATTTACGTAGAATTACTTTCTATGAAATTGGATTGCTTCAATTCTCAACAGCATGGCCGTTATCAGAATTTTTATCGTCATTGTTGTGCACTCCTTTCCTGATGTCGCATAAAACGTTTTTTCTTCCCTCATTCTTGCTTAAAAATTATTATAATGTTGGTACATTAGGTTAAACATTGTAAAATATACATTATTAATTACACATTAGACTATGATGATACGTTAGAAACTATCGAGCAAGTGAGGTTAGGAGCACGAGATATTGATAAAAATTATCATGATTATTATGATCATCGTTAATCCCAACAGCAACAGCGCAATCATCATCACTATTGTCAACGTTATTATCATTCTTGTTCTCCTTATCCCCGGTCCCAGTACTTATTCACAACCTAGCTGCAATATCCCTTTTCCGGATAAAACGGTCCCAAATAATCACCATAGTTAAGTAACCCATAGCCCCGAGTTCCACGATTTCCCCCGGAATGTTCACGCATCGGTAACCGACCTCGTGCGTGAGAAACCGCCGAAATGGATTCACAGGCGTCTCCCTGTGCGGAGCTATGCTGATTGCGCGAAGCCGGAGCGCAGTACGCACATTCCAACCGGAATATTCACACACGCACCCGTAGAGATGGCGATAGCCATCGAAAGTTTATCGAGTGCAATTCTTCCCTGGATACGATGGATTTAAGTTTGGCTCCTCGAGAAGGAGACGGTGTTATGGGATGCCCTGCGACGGAGACGACGACGACGACGACGATGGCGGCGGCGGCGGCGGCGGCGGCGGCGGTGCTTTGAGGGCGCCGAGTGCCGCACTCGACGTGTCATACGGCGCCCGCTGACACTGGCGTACTGCACCCACGGACTTGCTTGAGGATTCTCAACCTTTCACCTTCCACCCCGCGATATCGTCGATTTCTTCGCCCGCGGCGAACCTCGGAAAAGGCTGCGCCTCGCGGATCGAATCTCGCCTATCATGTATGGCATTGCGCGGATTGATTCTACAGGAGCCAGCATCGCTTCAGACTTTCGCGAGATTTATTATACGCTGATATCTGTACGATTGAATTTTGTAATGTGTAAGAGGAAAAATTTATGTGAGTGAGAGAAGGTAATTTTAGGACCATGGGATGAGGTATTAATTCAGAAGTACGTACTTAATTATTTGAAGGTCAATGTGGGTTTTAAAAGGTAAAGGATGATTAACGAGCGAAGTGTAATATGGGATTAAGAAGAGTCGGAAATTATGTCAGACGTATCGATTTATTTCGAGGATTAAAATTAACATCTTTTGGGAAAATTGACTGAAAGTAGCTAATCGTAAAGGTTTAATTTTTATATTCACGGGAAACTGTTATATACACGATGAATAATTTTGGACGGCCTGAAGGTATGCATAGGCATATCAGATTCTCGATTTGACGTCAGCTTGCTAAGATTTATCGACTATTGTCGTTAAAGCTTCTGCATCGCCTTCAAAGCGTAATGTAACACTACTTACCTACCTATAAGTAATCTATCGGAAAAAAATGTTTGAACCATAAGATATAATCGTAGATTTGATAGAATACGTAAAGTGGAATTGCATAACGAGTTCGTTCATTTCCTTTATATCCACGTTTATCGGCTAATTTGAACTTAGTTTACAGTGTATACAAAAAAATCAAAGAGCATTAGGTAAGAATTACTCGTCGTTACATGTTCCATCACTCACACTCCAATTAATTTAGTTTAACACATTTTTTCAAGATATCAAACGGAAAAATCCAAATGGGAATAGAAACTCAATTATTATCCATCAAACCTATATTATTTAATCACCATTCTGAAACTTAAGTTCTTCCTTTGTCTCATCATCCACGTCTTTCTTCCCCTTCTATCTTCATATCCTACATTCACATAACTCTCATCATTATTATTCGATTTTTGACACCGACTACCAAAATGAATCACACTACTCCAGAATGAATCGCTTGCCTCCAAAACCAGTGCACATATCACAATAAAAAATTCTCTGTCATCGATGATCGAGATTCAAACTTAACTTCTCTGCAGTCGACGCTCTATTCGCTACGCCCCCACCTCAGCTCCCACCGTTAGAGTTCATCGAACGGAGAATGCACGTAGGTGCAAAACCAAGAGAGCATGACGGATGCGTGTAACGCGCTCCTCGATGGTGGTGGGGGATCAAAGAAGTTCGTCTCCAGAGAGTATCCTCGCGCGAGGGTGCAGCTGAATCGTCGACAGGTCCGAGGTAAGGAAATAATACGGAGATACGCCTATGCGGTTCTGGTCGGCAATAATGCGAGGCGGCGTCAACGACGGAGGCGGCGCCCTCTTCTCCTCCTCCTCCACGTTCCACGGCATAGCCGCCCTTGGCTGCTGCCCCCGGTGAGCCTCGGCGCAGGGCAGAGTCGTACTACTTTGATCGCCACTCAAACATTTTTACTACCCGCCCCTGGCAGCCGACGTTAGCTTCTGCCGCAGCGGGGGCGCCGGAGGAGGGATGCTGGCTGCATTGCCTGCCACCAAGTAATTACAGTGTGGATCAAAGAATTCATCGACGCGCCCGTTGAGCGTCGACGCGCGTCTGCGGAAGTGTGTGCGAGCGTCGTGCCCGCGCGCCTCGCAACGCCAGAGAAGAAGAATGGCGCAAGGAGGGCGCGAAAAGGGGTGAGACCTAACTTCGAAGGAACGAGAGGAACAGAGAGAGAGAGAGAGAGAGAGAGAGAGAGAGAGAGAGAGAGAGAGAGAGAGAGAGAACCGGTGACCCTTGCTTGCAGTCTACGCGACACGCGTATACGTAATTCTGGACGGGGTGTCGTGTCGACAGGTCTCGGAGGTACGGTTATTTTGGAAGGAATGTTTTCTGATCGCTGGAGTAACTCGCTTTAGTACAATACACGCCTTCGATTTATCGATGCCTTTGGAAGTGCATCAGATTATTCCTTTCGTAAAACTCGTGTCTTTTGGTGGTACATTTGTTCAATTTTAGAAAATAAGAATAACACTTTGGAGGATGAGACTTGATAAGGGATGTTTATTATAGAAGAGAAATTTACCGAGTGTTGATATAACTCCTCCGAGGAACTACCATTTTTCAGTTTATCACCTGCTTTGGAAATTTACTCATTTATTTTCTCAAGATTTTCATACTATAGTTTCCAAACATGTGACTTGTACCACGTGCATATCGTACTTATTTGCGAAGGATATCTGTCTTTTAAAATTGAGAATTATTTATGATTTAATTATATAAGATTGAGAATCTTATAAGAGTATAATGAATTAACAATGTACTCTTAAGATTTTAGCAGGAAACGACCACCGTAAAATCATAAATTTAATCTATGCAGCCGATTCATTTTTCCAATAACTTATTTGGCCGGAACATTGAAGACAGTTTCTCCGATATGTGACCATCTATTAAACAGAGAAACGGCCAAGATGAGCTCCACAGTCATATGTAACGAATTGTGTTTTTTAAAGTATCGAGTATTTCAGAATACATTCCAAATCGCATTAAAGTAATTTTAAAAAATAAGTATCGCTATAATTACACGCAGAACACGAAACTTTATGCTCTTGTATATTCCTCACGCACGACAGTGCCCGCTGGAAAAAAATTACTAGAAATTTTTGGGTCGCCAATACGGCCCACGATATAATTTGGGTTGGCCTGCCCTGGTTAAGCGAACACAATGGAACTTTTTCTCCCGGTTTTGCATCGATGGACCGTAATTTTCATCGCGGTTGGTACGTACAAAGTTTAACTCGTCTTCAACGAGGCTTTCCACTTGGCAGAGAGGATATCGTTGCTCGCACGAGCCATCTCCGCGTGTGTAACGTTCCAATTCGTGCCTCTTGAAACGCACGAGCTAGTTTGAAGAGCTAGTACAACGGCGAAAACCTGGGTTAGTTTCTGCAACGTGGATCCGCGTGCTCGTTTGCCGCGGACCAATGCCGAGGCCGATGGCTGCTTCAGGAGCTGCTTCAGCAATTTTCAAACCCGCTCACCGGCCAGGTATCCGCCGCTGTACCACTCGCCGCTTAGCTTGTTTGTCAACGCGAGATGAAGCCACCACGATGCGTGTACACACGGGAAATACGCGAAACTGGGGAGGCGAAGCCCGCTTGAAAATCCGCTCAAAGGGAGGAAAATGGGTTTGGAGGCCTGAAATCTCTTCGAAGCTGTGCAGATTGGTAGGACGGAATTCGTGCAGCTAGCAGACTCATCGGTGGGCATCCAAGAAGATGCGGGGTCGTCAATTTTTACACAAGATTTGAATCTTCTCACGCTCGACACGCTTCAAGTATCAAAAGCGCCATTTTCGGGCTGTCAACATCAAACGTCAAGGAACACGGAGGTGGCATCGTAAAAAAGGGCAAAACGAAGAGCGTCGTTGACAGCCGGCGAGCGAAAAAAGCCGGGAAAATCCTTTTCTCGTGTTTCTTGGCGGGTAAGAAATCTTTTACGCTCATTCGTTTCGACTCCCGCCGCCCTCGTTTTTCTTCGCGCTCTCGTTTCTGGAGGGTTTCAAATTTTCAAACGTTCGTTGAGAATCTTGAATATCTCTGATTTATATAGAGTTATTTAAGAGTGCAACGCGTCGGTCGTATAACCCTGTTTATGATCCGAGCGCAGATAAAACTGGTTTACTATAAATAGCTAATGTTAATAGATATCAACATTCTTTTATAAAATATCGCTTATTCCATTAATGTAGACCCTCTTTGCAAAGCATAGACACACGTGGTGTTCTTCTACGACCCCGATTTTTTACAAAGTTTTACGCCTCGTCTTACTTCAATCTCATTTCTCATGTAATCTTACATTATAAAAGAAAGGAAAAAGGGCTATTTAAGTAAGGAGAAACAATAAAAATATCTTACAGTTTTTCACAACAAGGTTTTTTTTTATTTACAACTATTCATCTATATCAGAAGAATTAATAATCAACTCGAACTCAAACACGTAAATAGAACCGTTTCCTAAAAACACCACGAAATATACAACATTAAATCCATAATCATACATTTATCCTGTAGCTAACGTCTGGTAAAATAGAACTTTATATTGAAATAAAAAATAATTCGATATAAAACACGATACTCCTGGTCTTCTTGCACAGTAAATTAAATAAAAGTAAACGCCTTGATCTTGGCGAGCGGTGAAAAAACTACTTTTTATCCCTGCTCGTCAAGACCACTGCATTTACTTCCATAACTCGATATAGTTAAATACTTAATCGCAAGTGCGCAAAATCCTAAAACGCAGCGTTGGCATCCAACATTCCCATAGTTTCAATCAGAGCCACCAAATGTGGGAACACTCCGTAAGATTTTCGCGGGAGGGGTAGGGGGAGGGGGGTGATTTTTAAATATTCTTCGTACCTTTTCACTCCCCTAGTCCGCACGTCTATATCGTCTCAACGGCACGGCGAGGCACCTTTTCTCGCCGATGATGTCGCAAAGCGGGCACACGAGAGGAGGAGGACGGCGGCCCATGGGAAATCCTCGGGTTCCCCGCGCAACGAGGCAAACGTGCTCGCTCTTTCGGAAAATTATGCCGCACGATGTCTCTCAAAGTGTCCCCGTGCGAGCCTGATTCGATCTGACGTTAACGAGAATATTTTCCCGCCGGTAAAAATTGGCATCCACCATACGATCCACGAGCTGGACACGGAAAATCATTTCCACCTGCGAGGTCCGTCGAGAGCTTCGATTACCCTCCGCCACCCTCCCCGCCCCTCTGGCCCCCTTATCTACCTGTCTCGCTTTATTTTTTCCCACCTCTTTCTCTTGTTTCTCTCTCTCTCTCTCTCTCTCAATCTCTCTCTCTCTCTATTTCTCTTCCTCCCGACGGCTGGCCCCGTTGAAACTGTGCCGTCACGCCTTTTGAAGCAATAGATCGTTACCAAGGAAATTTCACGCCAATAAAAACGAGCGTTCCGTGAAATATCCTGGTGCCCGGACTGGCCGCAAAATAAAGAGGAAAAAAAAAATAAAAAAGCAGATAGCCGCTCTGGACCCGTTGAAGTACCATGGAGAATTTTTCGTTACCTTGCATCCTTTCAGCCGTTTGATACCCGGATAGACCTACGTTCGGCGTGGAAATGATTTTCTGATACGAATCGAATGGGAACAAGGTGCGCTTGAACATCATCCCTCAAACTATTCTCCACTTTCGCGATTATTATACAACGATCTTGTATAAAGCGACGTTAAAAATGACAGCAGTAAGACTAGTATTCGTCAATCTAGGGCTGCAATATACGTTGTACAACGGTAGGTACGCCATTCTGCATTATAAGGCGAGGGGTTAAACTTG
Organism: Ampulex compressa; assembly: GCA_038496175.1. Classification (NCBI taxonomy): domain Eukaryota; kingdom Metazoa; phylum Arthropoda; class Insecta; order Hymenoptera; family Ampulicidae; genus Ampulex; species Ampulex compressa. The sequence continues at coordinate 130,613 of JBCFXI010000462.1, read as the reverse complement.
GCGCTTCTTCGTCAAAGACACGGATGAAGAACGGAGGAAAATTGGAAAGAGGGGATAAGTGGAAAGCGGGGCGAGGGACGTTCGCATTCCATCCACATACGCGTCCAGGATGAAACGCGGTAGGAGGATGCTCGGGACCAAAATCGTAATTGGATTCGAGGAGGAGAAAGGGAGAGTGGCCGAGGGAGCTAGAGGGAAACGGCGCAAGGGAGCTCTTCGGCTCCATTGGACGACCCCGGCGATGTCACAAAGTATAATACGAACTAATTACCCCGTCGTCGGCAAAGCTGTACTCGACTGCCACTCCGGGACAATGAGTGGGCACTTCCGCAATGTTTTCCACATACGTGGCATCGGAAGCAAAGGCTTTTCGCGTCACGGCGAGGAGAGAGATCGCCCTGATGGGAAAAGGAGGGCCAGGGGCTGCCACTGGAGGGAGGGGCGAAATTATCTTGGAACGAAAGGAGAGAGGTGTACGCGGAAGGAAGGAGGAGGGCAGAGAGGCAGAAGGAGTCCCCGGGTCGAAGGCCGAGGGGCGGAAGAGGTAACGAGAGTTCCCTTTTGGTTGATTAGACGTGGAAGAAAGCGTGACAGAGTACGTGCATCGTGATGCGCCAGAAGACCTCGGGTCCCTCGTGGAGGCACGACGGTGGGCGATAAATCAAAGTAGGTACCATCCAGGCTACGATGACCATCGTGCGAATCTCCGTGGGGAGAAAATACTGTAATTAGCCACTCAAGCTACCCACCTGAAACGGGCTTTCCTTTGTGAAAAAGAGAGAGACAGGTTCGACGACATTATCGTACGTGAGTGGAGAGGCCGTACCCCGCGCCCGCCGCCTATCGCCGACCACCCACCGCTCCTCCGCGCCCCCGCTGCCACCGATCCGCGTCCATACTCGACACTATGCCCGCTCCCGGCCCCGCTGCCCCCTCAGGAGAGGGGCGGAGGTGGGATTCGGCGGGGCATGCAAACGGGGAAACTTCAAAGGTCCCGAAACGATTGTTCGGCAACGCTCCCGCGTGTTCCTCGTGTACCTCGAGAGCTTCGCGGTGTTTCGAGGATGAGGCGGGGAGGTGGATAAAGTACCCGGGTACGTGTACACCTACCCCTTTGATTACCTCCGCGGCACTCCTCGTCGTCTTCTTTTTCTCCTTGGAGCTTTGGAGAAGAGCGGGAATGGAGGCACCGGTATGGAGGGAAAAGGACAGAGGAGGCAATGGGCTTCCTGTCGGGCGTAAAGGGATACAGGGAAACCACTCATACGTATTTCGGGATGGCGGTGTAAGAGGGTCGCGCACGAGGACCGTCACAGAGATGAAGAACAAGATTCTCTACGTGGCGTATCTAGCCGGAGGAGGCGCGTATCGCGCGTACGAGCCGACGTGTGCATTCCCGGGCGCATTGTTGGCCGGTGAAAGGGGCTCGTTGATTTTCCGAGCACTTCTCTCTCTCTCTCTCTCTCTCTCTCTCTCTCTCTCTCTCTCTCTCTCCCTCTCCCTCTCCCTTCCTCTCACTCCCGCCTCCTCTTTCTCTCTCTCTTTCTCTCTGACCCGCCCGACTCTGAGCGCAGAAAAGGAAGCCTCCGTAATTAGCGCACGATTGACTCTCGGTATTCATCGGGCTCGCAGCGTCGGGAAAACGTCTCTTCACGGAAAAAACCTCCCGTCTGTTGGTAACATCCCGCCGGTATAGCGATCCTCTCCCTTGAATTCGGAAAAGGCCGATATGGTTGCACCATAATTCGAGATAACGTTAGACTTACGGCGACTCACGCCTACGATCTTGCTAAAATAATTATTTCGAGAATTCGTGCTTTGGCAGTTGATCGCTGCTTTTAGCCGTATAAATTAAGAAATAAGGTGACGTGAAAAATTGGATTCAGGATCGTAATATTCTAAAGCGTAAACTGTTTGTCCTGAACCGTGATTTGTAAAACCGTATGTGTCATATCGAGAAAATTGAGCCGCACAAGAAAGCTAGCGGTGTAAGACAATTTACGTATATTCTATAAAATATGTTCTCTTGACTTTACTACTGAAATCCAATTACTCGTAACTCCATCCGCATAGCAAGACATGCAGTCTTAAATATCGTAAAGAACAGTAGCCTTATTTAATGTACAACGTGTCCCAATTGAATTCGATTGAAATATTCTTATAACGAGTTAAGCAAGGCGCACGTTCGTCAAAATAAATCGTTCTACTCGTCACCTATTATAGGTATGTAGGTATGCGTCGCGGATCCGCCGTAAAAATTCTACTCGCGAGCAAACCATACTCGTGGGACAATGGCTCGACGCACGAATCATCCACATTTCCCTCTGGTTACTTGCGTTACCAAAATTGAATATCGACATACGCAAACTACCCGTTCTCCGACCCCGCTCGCTTCTCATCGGATGAGAACATTTTCACGCTATTAAACCCAATGCCGTCCAGTAGTGGCGGACAATACATCCGCTCTTAAAAACGGAACGCGTGATTCTCCGCCTATTAATTTCATACGCAGATTTTTCTGACAATACGCCTCGCAAAGTCGATTCGGCCGCTTCTATTTCGTAGACAATGCCCACGTATGATTTCAATGCCGATTCGCCGGGGCATTCACCAGGATACATCACGTGCGCAGCTTATCTGGCTTCCTCGTTTGCCTCGACTTCGTCGGCGATGGCTGGTGCCCCGGGAGCTTTCATTGCACACACCCGGCCTGCGGCTGGACGTTACTCGCCTGGCGGTCTCGCGCACGCGAAAGTGGAACGTGGCCGATAGGACACGCGAGGAAACAAAGTAGCCAGCCGAGGGAGCATTTACGGGCATTTAATCTGCTGGCATGCTCGATGAGGCTGCATAAATAAGCGATTCGTCGGTCGTTCTTTCGTTCGACCCTTATTTTGACCCTTTCCGCGCATGATTTACCGGCTCGCGGTTCGACGATACCCCCGACTAAGTACCCAGGGACGCTTTTAAAATGTCGCAATTGCCCCAAGATGTACGCGCAACGAATTTCAACACTCGATTCGGCTTGTTTCCGTTAGTAGTATTCAATTCTGTATTACTTTTAACGATCTCTGAGCACTATTGTTCGATAGTTAAAATTGTAAAAGATCGTACGACCTAGAAAATACGCTTAACGCATTAACACCCGCTAAGAAATTTGTAAAACATACGCGTAGCATGTTTTCATGCAGACTTGCGCGTTGCTAAGGTCGTTATAACTTCTTTTATTTATGAAGCAATTTTGTGACAGACAACTTAACAGGTTTTAATTAGCGAAAGACACGACTTGTGGTACGCTGAACAACAACTACGCTCTATGTTCTCCGACAGCGCATAGACCGAACGACGCTGAAACGAAACAAAGCCGCATCACGAGTTTGTGATGACTCGTGGCCGGTCACCAATGTGTGAAAAGGAAGTAAGGACAAAGGTAACGGCCATTACCGAAGGCCGTATAAAACCGTCATTTTTGAATTTATGATGGAGTACTGAGAACAGTCGCATGGAAGTAGTGATTCGTATAATTTATGTAACTAATACCTCTCGTTTAAAGACACTTGTTAGATATTCAAAGACCCCAAAAAGTGCGCTGCAAAGGGCCCTCGAATGTGTAAATCCGCTACTGTCAGTACCTGTATCGATGATATAACTCATTTGATATCGGACCTCAGACGCGTCTCCCTTCGACCCCTGCGCCACCGCTATCGCTAAGAATTACGAGCGTCATTACCATTAGCCCCTGTAATATAGCGCAAGCTCTGCTTCTCTCACGACTAAACAGATACAACCACCGCCAAGTTTCGCGGTCGCACACCGCCGCTTCCTTCTACCCGCTGTCGCGCACCGTGCATCTTAATTATGAAAAATAAATTGTCCTACTACCGAAACTGCTGCAGGAGTTGTGAAGTTGATATCCCTGGAATTACAACAATTTTCGTACTTTTGCCCAGTTTTAGGTGTTTGTTGGTCGGCAGATATTCGTAGTTTGATTTTAGTTATTATTGTAATTGGAAGTATATAATTATGTAGTATATATTTTTTAGAGTATGACTGTGAATCAGTCAAATTTACTTGTGTGCAATGATTTATGTAAATTAAAAAAATACAAAGCTAACAGACGGTACTTCGATTTTCTTTTGTATTTCTACGTATCTCCTAATCACTTTTGCAACATTCAATTTTTTTGCTATTTTATTATTTGTTGTAGCGTTATATCTTAAATTCCCAAAAAATATTAATAAATACGTGACAAAGCTTGTTGATATATTATTTATGGCAGTACTGTTAAACAAGAATGGTGGCGACTGATCGGTCTGCAGAGAGCTGGTGCGGAAAAAAAAACAACGATCACCTTATTTAGTCCCATTGCAAAAGCACTATCTCATAATTTTTATTTAACTACTTCTTCATTTACATAAAGATCATTATCATTAATATTACAGTACTTATTTCTATACGCAAAAATACGAGGAATTGCAAATCGTATTTATCCATTCTTAATTATGCATCTAGAAGCTATTTTTGATAAAATCAACTCAGGAGATATATATCGTTTAAATGCCACGGCATTGTAAACCTCGAATACATCGTGTCCAACACGCACTAAGATCGACAGGTTTCAATCTACAACACGGAATCTCTAGCAGTCGGTTTGCGCAATTATGTTAATTCAAGAAACGGGCCGAAGGTGATGGAGAGAAAAAAAAACCTCTCTTACGCATTATTATCCTAATTGAGTTTAGCATAGTAAACGTCCTGCAAGTATCCAGCAGCTAGGCCTTTATTACTAACAACGGTTAGATTATTGCGCTAACGCCTCGTGCTCCTTTCAGCACTTCGTATAACCAGTTCGTTTGTAAGCACTCCTGAATGGTGGGTGAACGTGTCCCGGAGCTTCGACGGAGAGTCGTGATCGCCTCGGATCCTGGTTCTTAATTCAAGGTCGGTTGATAGAGGCCCCTTGGTAGCTTCTTCGCGATGTCACGCTCCTTCCTGCACCATTTTGCGAACAGACTACGGAGGCACGTTTCGCGATTATACCGAACTCCGTTCTCCAGGAGCTATTAATATCTTAATTACGTCCGTTCTCGGCTTTGCGAGGACGCCTGGTCGATCGATGATATCAAATTGTGTATCGCAAGAGAAAACGTATGAGACAGAAGTATTACTGATCAAAAGCAAAAACTTTGCATCGCAGAATTTTGATTTGGCGCTACGCACGAGTATTCAAGTTTTATCCGTAGTAACTTTAATCCCAGAAGTGCTGTGCTTGGGCTTAAGAAACTCTCGAAGATACTGATACTTGAACTTCAATAGTGTAGTATTAAATAATGAACGGGCAGTCAAAGATGGAATGAGAAATGAATAGTAAAATAAATTAATATGAATCTTTGCTCGAGCAAGGATTCTGGAAGATTCTAGAAGATACCGCAAATGTATTACAACTTGAGAGAAGTGTTAAATTGAAACATTGCTATTTCTACAGTTATTCAATACATTACCAATTTAAGAAAAACATTATAGCAATTTGATGCGTATGATAATACACCTTAAGAGTGTATATTAACATGTACATTATTATAAACGACTAACGTCATGTATGTGTGGGGACAATAATATCATGACTTAAAGTACTCAAAGAGATTGAAAATATCTTTTAAATATCAAACAACTGACAAAAAAACTTCATGTTACATTTACTAGACGAACGTCCGAAAATGTTTATAAGGCGTCCTTCAATCATTGCTTTATTATTAAAAATGAGCGCTTATGACCTCAGTGCGCTCTTTTTTAAACCGATGGCCTTTTCTTTCCATTCTATAATGAAGTTTAGTATAAAAAGTATTGATACTTTTTGAGCTTTTTAATCAAATACAAGAAAAAGACGCACCTGTATGTATCACAGTAAGTAACACGCATTTATAATAAATATCGTACGACAGATATTTTTGTGAAATTGTTTGAGTTTTGGTTAGGAAACCCGTCAACAATGATTATACGAAATACATCGGTTAAATACATGTTTCAAAATATATATTTCAAGATACATGTTTTTAAAAAAGCAGGATAAACACTTGTAACATTTACGACATATATTATGCCAGACATTAAAACGTTGAACGGTATGACGCGAAATGAATGGCCTTAAGAATCAAAGGAGATACGAAACGTACAAATTAACGAGGTATTGTGATCTACACTTATCATTTCGGCATAAATGACGTATTTTATAGCCGAGCGCTCGTGATCAGTGAAATTTTATGCAACATCTCAACGCGTTTAATCGCATTCCCTCATCCCACGCTTGACAAATGCAAAATACGAGTGATAATTCTTCACCTACGGATGGCGCGAATATATCTCGGTGGCGTTATAAATGAAGTGCTAAAGCTTAAAGCCAATTAAATTCGTCGCGTTCCTTTAGTTTCCTGGGCAAAGGCACGGATTTGTTGACACATTAGCAGCAGGGACTTTAATCTCAAACCTTTGATCCGCTGCTTCATAAGCGCGACACGATCGTAATTTAACACGTTCCATGCCATGTAGATTGCGACTGCTCTACCGTAGTTCGTGCATTTAGCGCGTTTGAGATTTTCGCGATTAAGAGAAAGATTAACGTATAATCACCCCTTCATGGTATTAGGAAATTAACCCACAATTAATGCACATAAAGCACTTTTTATATTAATGATCATTAGCAATCTACGAAGAGTAATCTAAATATTGCTAAATGTTCAGTAATTACGTCTAACGAATAAAACTTTAAATTGTTATTCCGCTAAGATTATACTACTGCATTGTAAAAGTTTAACATTTATACCTGCGTTAATACTGCTTAATATACCTTGACCTTTAGATTTAGATCGCGTTTTGCTATCAAAAGAAACTTGTTTATATTTTATGTTACCAATTAGACTGATTATTCTAAAAATAGCGCAAACCAATTTCTGAGAAAAATCAAATTCTGGCTAGATTTGCTAACAACACAACTTGATCCCTTTAATTTGAAGGGAATTGAAGCAGAGATCCGGCGATATTCCTATGAAAAGATTATAACTCGTTTAATTTTGAAATAAAATAAAAAATGCATTTGTCATAGAATTTATTGAAGTTTATAATATTATAATGTCGTAATGCAGAAATTCTTATCTTTCATAAACTGCATGTATCACAAATATTTTATAAATCTTTTTCGATATGCAAACCAAGAGCGAATTATCAATACAACTTCTTGACAAAATACGATATCAGTATCGCACTGATAGAAAAATATTCCTAGTCTCCTAAGCTTGTTTGACCTGAACCAGAATAAATTTTGATAAATTTTAATTATTTTTATATATTTTATTTTTATAATATAAAATTTGAAGGCAGAAGTTTCAGAAATAACAACTATGGCTTCAAAATGAAATCTCTATTTTCCTGATTATCAAAACTTGATTTTGTATAAATTATGTTTTCCTTAAAAATATATCAAAGTAAATATGAAAGTAGTAGAAAAATATAATAGAAATTGTTCAAAATTTTATACTAAAATCAAACATGTATTAACGACTTATTACCGCTTTTTAAACAAATTTTACTGTTATATTGGATTTTGTGGTTTTTAATATCCTCCTTCCTTTAATTTTGGCGCTGTGGACAGCTGCCCTGCTCGGCCCCAATCCTCCCCAACTCGCCACGAAGTTGACCCCTGTCTGACAGAGATTAGAGCGAGTAAGAAATCCAAACTTTGTACTTCTATCCCGAAGCGTAAAAAAACGATATGAAAAATTTAAGCGGTGGTCTACCTCTATTTAACAGTACAACTACCAACGTTAAATATATACCTAATTTTACTACAATCGTCAAATTGACGGATTTTTGATCACGGCTTTCATTGCCACTTTTGGCTCAGTTTGTGTAAATAACAAAATATGATTTAACAAAAACAATATTTAATAGGATGTTTCATTGATTATTAATAAAAGGAATACAAAGAAAAACGACAGGGTTTTGATGCGAAAACCGTTTATTTGAATATTTATCTGCCATCTGTATTTTGAGCTTACCTTTGCGGGTGTTTATATAGTTTCCGCCAGCTGTCAAATCTATAAAGGAATATTTGTGATAGATTGCCCTGTTTGATAGATTTGACAAGTTTCCAAGAAAATATTCTGCTCCTTACTTTCAAAAACTTTAACACTTTGGCCGCACGGACGACATGACCAGAATGGTCATGTTAGTTACACTACGGTAGATATAAAGATGCTAGAGTACCGCCTGCAACTCTTTTCACTATAAACTTTATCATATTAGAAGTACAACTGATATTGATTGCGCCCTTATTGCATTTAGTATTTAGATCTCTTAGTTCTGCACTGATAAGTTATAATCAGAAAAAAGTAGATCCCGTTATAATACTTGGGCTGGAGTTGTCGGAGTTGCATTACGAACATTGCAGTTCTTTCTGGAAGCGATGCATAAATGAATGTAAGTAAATATTGATCTTCATCGTCGCATAAATTGTCCATAATTTACAATAAACTTTCAAATTGCTAAGGCTTTCATTTTGACTAGTCTTGGTATAAATAGGTATAGGTCACACTGATGATGGAAGTTAAAAACGCTGAGTGAAAATTGAATCAGAACATATAACTGTTCTTATATTTCATTAAAAATTGTCGGAATATTTTAGGACAATGCATAAATTATATCAATATTTTTAAAGCAGTAAATTTAAAAAACGTCAAAATGACGGTCTTGGTAGTTTTAGTATTAAAGCTCCTGAATAATAACACACACGTGAATCATTGTAACACGGTAACGATCTCTTATATTATAGCTCTTGCCTCTATTCTCTTCTTGCTGCTTTCTTCTTTGTCGAGACTGAGTGTTGTCCTGACAAAGAATTCTTACTAACAATTGAATACTCGTAAAAGAGTTAACCACCTGCATGTGAAAAGGAAAAAATTTCAAATATTTATCGCAAAATTAAGACCAAACTACTGGAAATTCATAAAATACAGTAAAGTATATACATTAGTGTGCGGGTTCGCATACAGAATAAAATGTAAGAAAATCACTACGTAGGACGTGCACAGATAATTATGTAGAAGCTGAAAATTGATTAGATAATTGATTATATGAGTAAATTCTGGAAGAATCATATATGTATGCAGGAGTCGTATGCGGTGAAAAGGACAATAGCACATAAAAACACTAAAAAACGTCAAAAAAGATAGAAAGAGGTAGGTGCTTCGTTGAAGAGACAAAGCATAATTCCATTGTTTTTTGATAATTCTGATCCTAGGCTTATATATCGTCAGAAAATCAAATGAATTCTCCTGTTATTGAAAATTTTAATTTCCGTTTTGTAATTTCATTAACGTCGCATTCAGATATTCCTCAGAAACTAATTTTTTACCCATGTCACTCAGAATCACTATAATTATATTCCTGTCGTTTTCAACCCTCATTGTGCACAAATGTTCCACCCTCAGTTGCGAACTAATACACGATAAAGGGTATAAAACTCACACATTCTTTGAATTCCTACTTCTGTGTCTTAATGATGAATAAACTTGTATTTTATTTGCAAAATAAGAGGTGAGATATGTTCGAAGATGCTCTTCTATTACAGAAATAATTAAATGATATGAAATACATAATTTAATTTAAAATTATTTTCCAGCCAATTTTACGGTACTTTCTTCACTCTCGTAATAATCTTAAATAATATTGATAATACATGTATAGGTACACGATACTATCTTTGATCTACTATCTACTTTGATTCTATATTACGATCTTACATAACATTAATACTACAGGTGTACTTTAAACAATGATTATTGTCTGTTCGATTATGACAGATACATACATGTGAATATACTGCTCGATTACTGATTCTATCCACTCAACTATTCAAAGCTTAATACACTTTGTATTTCCCAACTTATATAATAACTTCTCTATTTATCGGTTTGTTACAGATTCTTCCTGTGGTAACATCGCAAAGAAGGAAAGAACTTGACAGATCGCAAACATAAGACAACATTGTAAGGTACGTCGTCAACAATGCAATCTCTTTAAAAACACTCTTAAGCAAACAAGTTCGTAAAATATCCTAAAAAGAGATTATACTTGAACATAACGAAACCCTTGAACGAATGAAAACACAACGACTCACAGCCAGTATTTTAACAGCAGTTACCAGTTCGAGTTCGTTAATCGCTTTATACTATATTATACACACCACTCAATCTCCAGCATAATAATCACGTACGATAATAATTTACTTTATCTTACTTAATCTTAATAATGTTTATCATACGACGTCCTTTACTGACGCACATAATTCGCGGATTACCGATGACTATCTCAATACGGGCGGAAACGCGGGCTAAATTGGCACGACCGAGAATATATTAATCCTCTTCGAAGCTATCGCGTAACTCAAGTCCCGACGGCCGCTAATAGACCGTACGATCGCGGGATCTTTATAAATTCCGGATTAACCGAAGCCATCGAGCCCGATTGAAATTGATACTCTAATTACGGGCACGGTCAATCGGGCCCGCAAAGGGTTTAAGAGACGATCAAATATTCGACGTAACGACGGCCCGGCTGGGGGGTATAATTTGCAATAGCGTTACGCCATCACGTGCCGGAGCGGCGCTACGGGTGCAATTATTGCCGGCAAAGCGGATCGTAAATTTTCGATGCGCGCAGCCCGGGAGTCAACTCGGAAGTTCTGCCGGCGCAAGATAATGTCGTGTTTCTGGGTCGCACGGACTCGCGGCAGATAGGCTCGGCGAAAGACAGGGGCGAAAAGATGAAAAGGGGCCGGCCCGGCGAAAATCGTGGGCGCGTTAGCCGAATTCCCTTCCGTTTGCCGACAAATCGGCCTGAATATTTTAATTACGCGGTAACAAGCGGCACTTTTTGTGGGGCCATTGCGCCGCGCGGTTTCCCGAAGCTTCTAATCTGCCGGCCTCAAACATTTGTCTAACGAGTATGCTTTTCACGGTGCCGGCACCATTTATCGTCTGCGCGCTCCCTTGTATATCGTGCAAACGATTCCGTTTGCGCCGCTAGTAATTTGCCCGGCGGCCCTTTCTAGAAATGAAATTTCCCATGCACACCTCTCCACGGTGCCCCGACCAATTTCTTTCGCGGCTAACGCGCGCAAATCGGGAATGTTCCTGGCACGCCCCACTGCTTCTGGCCCGTTTGCGTTTCTTTGACTTTTCACGCGAGCTAACTACTCGGTCCGACTCCGCTTGCGCTTTATATCAAAGAAGTATGTTTATCGCCGCTTTGATACCGCCGTAACAATTTATCCCTGGGCCACGTATTATTTTTACGTTTGGTCTAACAGTCTTCCTGTAAAGTTAACGCATGATTATTTGCAGCGCTACTTTTTTCCTCACAATTTATACAGGGTAATACGTAGTTTCTCGGAGGTATATAGTGTCTATGTATATTATAATAATACTCTAATAGTCATCGCGGATATGTTTAGAAACATCGCGGCATAGTAAACTGCTGTAATATTTGTGTAATTGCACTACGTTATAAACAAAATTGCACAAATATCTCTCAAGTCTGCCTGCTTTCGTCTATATAAGGAGCAAAACGTAATAGCAAAAGTGGTAGATTTTTTTTATGAATCGCAGTACACGATAATATACGCTATCAGAAATATCGTGTTGCAATTAGAAATTATTGTAACTTTTAACAGTTCTCGACTGATGTTATACGGCATATACACGGCTATCGGGTCTGGTGTACTTGACGGATGTGGTAATAGAGGTGAGAGTAAAGAAGGAAACCGCATGAAGGTTACTTCTGCCTTTTTTTGAATTATTTCTTTAACCATGTTCTCACCCATCAGGTATAGAATTTCACGACGTATACGATACGTATTTCATTGGTTAAGCATTGAATGTATCAGTGCCTCAAAAAGATGAGTAGTGTAACTCAAGGAAAGTAATTAAACCAAGTTTACAAAGTCACACATACTTACTGGATATGAAATTTTTAAATATACGGATAAAGGCCGAATGCGAAAATATTTTGATGCTCTGTGCGTAGATAGAAAAAGAACGCTTTTGAAAATGGTACTATAAAACGACAACGAGGATAAGCGCTATGATGGAGTAATGGATGCGTACTCGCTTTTTCATGAGAGAAATCCGGATTCAAATCTTGCTCATCATTTTTAGATCCTTCTACGTGATATATGTACCGTTGAATAACGTAGTTCAAAATGTACCTCCTACAATAAAATCCAAACTGCCTGTCCCTATAAATTAATGCCACATATTCTGCAAAATGTCTCGCAAATCCATTTTAGTTTTTTTCTTGTGTAATATGTTTGTTCTGGAACAGATGACACCATATCACTCTTGTTACACTAAATAATCTTAACATAGTTACGAAAATATTAGGTACAAAATGTCCATTCGTAATGTATTTCTATGTCAGTTTTATGTCAGTATTTTAATAGTTTCGAGTTATCGTATGTAAAGTTTTAAGTAAATTACATCAATGATGAATACTGAATATTAGATAAAGGAAGAAGCATGCAAAGTATAATGTTAACACGCCAGAGTTAGCAATCCTTTATGATATAATTACGCGTTCAAAACTCATCAACATCACCTCTACGTATCTTTATGGAGTATTGTAAACACAATTTAGGCATTATGTTAAACAGTATATAATGACCGACTTAGCGATTGATGTCAAAATTCAATCAAACAAGCAACGCTTGAATCGTCGGTTGGGATATCGAGGCAAAACTTTGTTAGTCCAATTATCAGACATCTGGAAGTGGTCGAATGTCACGGTAGGTCTATTGTATGGAAGACAATAGAGATTTACTGCACTGTAGAATGGATAATTTAAATCCCACTCTGACTAATAGATCTCAGCCTGTACAATCTTTGGTAATCGGAAAGAAGCAAAGCGAGAACGGCGTGATGGCTAAAGATTCGCATGAAATTTTAGATAATTTTACACATATTTGTACTATAGTTTCAATGATTCCAAAACCACCGTCACTTTCCATAACTCACAGTAACTTCAATACAATCTTCCATTTACGCGCTTTACCTTAACTCACCTATTCTGTTCTTCGCATATTCCACTCAAGCAATTCGCGACTAAAAGCCAACCTCTATTTACCCTTGACGCACCCAATTATGCAAAAGGGAGGTTGAAATATGGTCAGACAGTCCAAATCTCGAAGAAACATCAGTCATCAAGGATTAAGAAACGCTAGTTCCGAGGTCAAACAACCTTGGCACGAAGTATCCGAAATCGAACAAATTAATCGAGCAGAAGCTTGAGGAAAGAGCTACGATAGTACAGTGGATAGTACTCGGACTCCAACACGGGAGAATAACCATAAGCAGTGAACCCTACGCCAAAATAACCTTAAACATGGGTTTTCCTAGCGACCAATTTTTTCCGCAGCAGGAACCAAATTTGCCTAAAAACGTTGGCAGGAGTGCGAAATATAATATAAACTCTCCATCTCGCTTCTGCCAACGTTTTCAAACAAATTCGGTTCCTAAACCAGTCGTTAGGAAAACCCACCTTTAGCGGCCAGTGCCAAAGATATATAAAAAAAGAACAAAAAGAAGATGCTTGAGAAAGGTAAATCCTCATCGGACGCTTGGAAAATCCCAAGAGCCGCGATATGTCGATGGCGCGGATTCTCAGGGGGTGGAGAAGGCATCGTGTCGAAGGAGCGATCCGCATCGGGGGATGTGTCTCTATCGGCGGGTGCACTTTCCTCTCTCGGAGGCGCGCGTGCATCGGCGGCGCGGATACGCGCCGGCCGGAAGCTCTCGCACCGGCGTGGAGCGAAAGCCTGGCGTTATTGCCAGCGACGCGGGCGGGCGGGCGGGCGAGAGGGGAGGGTGGGGGGGGGCTGGAGAACGGAGGGTGGGCGTCAAGGGGAGAGAAAGCACGGAAAAAACGGGACACGCTTGCGCGCGGGAACGCGCGCAGCTCTTGGAAGCGTCGATAAAAGCGAGCACCGCCGGGCGGAGCGTACATTGCTCGCGCGCCTTTGAGTCCGGCAACCCGACCAACGCGAAACGAGTACGGCCACAAAACTGTGACGCAACGAGATAGAATTTCAGCAGCGGTCCTATCGTAGTGAATCCTCTTGCTTACTCACGATTCGAGCCTGCATCGCGCGTTCCCTTCGGTGTTAGAAGAGAACGCGGGAGCCGATCGGCGGAGTGGAGACCTCACGTGGTATGAACGATGGAACTGACGCGAGAAAAGTGCTAACCGGTTAAATCCCGTGATACGTGATAAAGGGAGGAAGAGGGGAAAGGAATCGGGACACGGTGGTGTGCGGTTAAGCCGAGGAGGGATCGCGTCGATTTTCAACAGGCCGGAAAGTTGAATGACGAAGCTTTGAACGATCGATCCTCGTGGTACACCGGGGGCAAGAGAGGAGGCGAGTGAGAGTTTCTAACAGTTTAGAGGTGCTCGTCGGTGAATCGAAGGTTTATCGAAGCGATAAGTCGCGGCTATGCCGGGAAAGCGTCGTTGATGCCCGGCTGGAGGGACGGTTAATCGGCGGAGAAACTCGCGTTCCGAAGACATCTAGCTGCGGATTTAGCGTAATCTAATCGGAGCTGGCAATCAGGTAAGAAATCAAGATCGGGAGACGTGGAAAACGAGGTAGAAAAGCCGATGGCTGATGCGATTAATTGCCCCCACGGAGGTCTCGTTTCCCCGCCTGCCAACGAGGCCGGCGTGGAGAGTACGAAAAAGACAAACACCGGCCGGAATCACGCTCGGGATGAATGAAAAGAGCTTGAGCGTTAATTGCCTTGAGACGACATTTATTTCCCGCGAGATCGCCGTGCATCGAGCGACCGCAAACTCGCGTCGAATACCAATGAAAGCTGGCCCTGGTTTGAACGTTTAAGCGGATAGTTGTTGTTCGACATTCTCGGAATGCCACCAAGCGGATACTCGTAGCGAAATGGAGTGTAATCGATGCTCCGATCTTTATCTTTGTGAACGAAACTGGGAAGTGTCCGAGATTTTATATATCATTCCCTAGGGTGAAAAGATAGTTCGATATAGTTAGATTTGATATGCGATTATACTTTTCGATGTGCGCCGTGAAAATGAAGACTTTGATGATATTTGCTTTTAGTTTGTGAAGAATATAATTGTTTTTTTATCTAATCTTCGGATCAAAAACCAATCATTTTCTTCGTGTTTGAACCTTACATTTAATGTAAAAGATAATATAGCTGCAGTATAATCGTTCGTAAACTTTGCCAATTCGAGGATCTGCTTAATATGGTGTATATTTTTCTGGATAAGCGTAAACTCAACAATTTTGCGTATCACGGGATAAGATAATATCCTGATGTATAGAAACTATTTATTTCTCCGTACACGAATTATTGCAATCTCAAATATAATCTAGGAACTTCTTAAAAATATATATCTTCATTATATTTCTCATGATAAAAATGAATAAGAAATCAAATCTGAATCTGTAAAATAACTTCCGTAACTTTGACTTTTAATCTTTTGAGTGTTCAGATATTCAGATTTAAACGTTTGCTAGTGCCAGCACGCCCGTCGCAGTAGTGATCGCTTTAGACAGAATATTTCCCGCGTGCCGCAAGATTTTTACTTCTTTCGGAAGTGTGCGCCGCAAACTTTTGCCAAATGTGTATACAAGTCGACGGTCTACGCCGATAACTTTACCATTCATATGTATCCGTCTATAAGACTTAACTCCGTCGATAGTAGTCACCATAATCGATACTGTCGACCATAGCCACCCAATGTTTGACACTGGCTGTATACGAAAGGTAACTATAGTTGTCGGTTTCATCTTTAACACGTTAACACGTTCCGTGTCGTGTGGAGCGTATATGGTCCAGGTTAAATTTTCCATTCAGGCTGTTTAGAATTTACCTTACGAAACGAAGAATTAAAAAGTAATTGTTTCTTACCAATTATAAAAATCGCAAGACATACGTCAGAAGCAAATTGTAATAGCGTGGCAAGATACACCCTGCATGGTTTGAGCAAAAATAAAAAATAAGTCCAAAAGTAACGAAAAATCTAAAATTTGTAAGAAAATCTGCATCAGGCCATGCGTGCTGCTTAGAAGTGCGGCGATATTCCGGTGTAGCAATGCCAAGCGTACTTCTAAGATTGAAACTTACTCGATACTTTGAGCTAACCATTGAGCTTTTACCGAATACTACAGTTCTGAATGCGTACAGTTTATATAACAATATCACTAAGAAAAATATCTGTACCACTGAATTCAGGATCATTTGATCTATGACTTACTGTTTTAACCCTTTGTACCTAACGGATGCATACATGCGTCTAGCAAAAACTATTGGTGTAAACTGTGAAAGCAGATAGCGATCCAGAAAAAATTATCAGCGCGGATTATAGACGCATATATGTGATCGGCAAATATTGGTGTAGACTGTCGACTCATATATACATTCGTGTATATATGTATAAGTAAAACTCACGCAATGTGGGAAAAAGTGTTCAATCGGCAGCGACCGTTTCGAATTAAGGAATGTCGCACTGAAATGATTAAGTTCAATTCCGTACCACCAAAACTGTGGTATACATATCACATAGAAAAAGCGCAGGTGATAGACGGGATTTAAATTCGCGTGAAAGTCCGACCTTCTGTTCATTACACCAGGATCTAAGACCAGCTAATTCGCGCTCCGCGGTCATATATGATGAATTATCCTTTTTCTTAAATACCGGGTATTTATATTTTTACTTTCTATTTTCTCGAGTTCGTTTCCAAGTGTACCTACCCGACGGTCCTTTTTTTCACGATCGCCTACATACTAGAAATTAATAACATGTAATAAATCTTTGTCACGGACCAATGGCGAAAGGATTTGATATTTATAATAATAATATTTATATTATTATTCCTGCCCGAAGTAGGATCCTTGATAAAATTGATATTCTCCTTTGCTTGACCACCGAGCACAATATTTAAAAAATCGGAACAAATATATTGTATATATAGATACTTTCTATTTTTATTTTCTGTTTATTACGATATAAATAGATTTGATGTATTACGCTCGTTCAATGCGCGTTTTATTTTTGTATCTAGTTATAGTATCATTCTTCGTCCCATTTACAGGGTTCGAATACTTTCACCGTACCACTGTCCTCAAGTTAATCGCCAACAATAAAGATCAATAAGTACGAAATTCATTGTGAAGTCGTGAATGCGGCCCGTGGTGCAATTTGAGTTGGCCGGTCCCGCGGTGCGCCATCGTAGCTCCCGAGAGCATCTTATCGAAGAGCGTATTTGGGTGCACGAGGGGCACACCGCGGCGCCCTTTGTCCGAGGGGCGGCAACGCAAACCCTCCCCCGTGCGTCACGGATCGCCCCTCGTAACGAGGGCCTTGAATCGGACACACTGTCGCGCCGAGACACGACGTACGTAAGTGCCGTCCTGGTTCATTAAATTCTGTTATCCGTCGGGGCGGCATTGTCCCGCACATACGGGGGACACCTGGCAGGCCGAGTGTCCCGACAATGGCAGCGCGCCGCCCGCGCATTATTTCATGATTATATTCCGTTTTTCTACGTGTCTGCGTTTCCTCGAATCCTCCTGGACCGGAGCACGCTGGCGATTTACCGGGGGCAGCCGCGCCCGTGGCTCATGGAAATGCGGTAGGATTATACATCTATGTATATGACAAGCGTGACCGTGATTATGGCGGAAGAGTTTTGGAAGATCGTGAAACAAACGTAAGCGCCGAGCTTGGAAATATGGTGATTTGGTACATTCGGATAATAGTGTAATACTAGGTTGTTCGATAAGTTCGCGATAAGTCTATTCGTCGACAATAGAACTTAATAAATTTTGTGTTATTTTATTCATTATTATCAATTTTTTGTTCGATTTGAATGTATTATTATCAATTTTTATTTTATTTATATTATCAACTATTTCATGTTTCGTAAAGCTCTCAACTAAAATATTCTTTTGCAATATTTGAAGTAAAGTTTTGGGTTTCAAAAAGCTGTGCGCACAGTGGGTGCCACATTCGTTAACAATGCGATTTTGTCAGCGACGATTGAAGCGTTTTTTGACTTTTATAGTCTTTTTAGTTGAAAGTTTTTAGTTTAAAACTTTAGTTCAAACTCTTAAGTTTTTTAGTTTAGTGTCTGTAACTTTTAATGTCATTCTTACAATTATGAATTTGTTTTTTGATTTCCGTTCCGCGAACTTATTATTAACCTTTTAACGCGAACAATTATTAAATTATATTATTATTATAATTATTATTAAATATTAGATACATGCTATGGAATTCCTGTAAGTATCCTTCGAAGTTTTTTGTTCAAGAATCACACCCCATCACGACAATAATGTATCATCGTAAGTTAAGAAAAAGGATTGCATTGAATGTTATAGTTATGGAAATGTAGTTATATACCGCAATTATATATACGTCAACTATTTGCACGTCATTTTCTCAGAATCGATAGGATGTCTATGACTGTAATTAAGATTACATTGGTTGTAGATATAGACAGCATACATTTGATTGTTCCTGAATCTAATTGTGTGAAGATTTGATTCTTAATAAATTACGTGGCTTATAAGACTTTCGTACAGTAAAACACAGCTTGTATGTTTTTATGTCAAACATTATATTACATTACATATATTCAATGAAATGTAATACGGCTATGTAAAAAATTATTTACTGCGGTTTAGACTGTTTCCTATTCAGCACTTTTCATTCTTAAAAACAGTATATAACTACAAAAGGTAATACTACAATTTTCTATTTTCAGTCATGTCTCTTAAACGCAAGAATGTGTTTTTAAACTTAAGCTTTATAAGCCATAGGAATTGGTTTAATAAAAATATAATTCGTGTAAATTCAAGGAAATTTTAAACGTAGCTTAGGCCTTTTATTAACACATAAATTTACGCCGAAACTACTAAAACGATCACAATAATCAACTCTATTTTTGTTCAAGCTTAAAATAATAGATGTACTAAGGTATTCCATAATTTGATTGCAATATCTAAATTATTAAATGGATTTACTTACTCTTTCTCTTTGTCATTCTTTCTCAAAGATTTATATACTATGTCTGGATATGTCGGAATGGCAGGCAGCAATTCTAAGGCAAAGAAGTTAAAGAACACTTATCGACCTCCCGCCCCAGTTTTTTTTTCTCGCGCAAAACCGGTTTTTACGAGATCGTTAAATTGCAATCGCATCGCGGCCACTTCATCGTGATTTCAATTGCTCCGGACACGATTTCAATTCCCGATAAGACATCCTGCGACGAGTGGAATGTCGCGCAGAGAATCGAAGACATAAGCGATCGTTACCCGGCGATTTTGCCATCCAGATGGAGAATTTTTTCAGCGAGAAGAGAAGCTAAAGGGATCAGTAAAATTAACACTTTGAGTATCACGTCAAGGAGATTTGAATCAGACCTTGACTCCAGCTGCAACCGCATATAATTGACTTTCTATACGAACAACAATCTTCTTTATTTCACTTTACTACGTCCGATAACCAGAATATTTCTACAGCTCCCAAAGCCAAGATTAAACCACAACATTTACACGCCTAAAACACGGTTTATACGAGTATAAAGATAACGTTAAACAGTACGCACTATTTTCGCCACTCTAATTAAGATAACAAACGCAGGGGGCACGATAAAAACAATGCGCGAGAACAAAAGGAATTTTTAATTACACTCAATTCTTCGCAAAATACCACAAAACCTTACAAGCGCCGTTAAGCGTTTTCCAAGCGCGTCAAACATTCGTTTCCCGGAATTTTCCCATTATTCTCTTTTGCTTAACATAAAAGCAATGTGAAACTGCAAACGAGATATTGTTCCAGCATTCCGTATACCGTGATACGTTTCCATACTGGAACGCACAATAAGCTACCGTGAAGCACTAACCGCAATGTTAGTTACCAGGCGGGCGCGACAGGACACACGTTTTGACCGCAAAACGTTAAAGGCAAATAGCAAAGGACGAAGGAGGAAGAGGCGGCCAATGAAGTTGGCCAGCGTCGGAATTACCCACCGCCTCGTACATTACAATTAATTCGTAATTAAATCCTTTGGGCAAGAGGCGTGGCCCTTCTCGACATAGTCGACCACCGCTCGGCGAGCATCCACGTCCGACCACTGCAAAGCGAACGAACAACGTTGGACGTATTGCCGGGCCGGGGTGACAGCCGGAAATAAAGGGCCGGCCGTGCATTAGCGTCGACGGTCAAAGGGTCGCTCGAATATCGACCGAGACGCTCGACAGCGTTAAATTGCCATTTGTCGGCTGGGGAATGCTCCTGATTAGAGTCGCAGAGCCGATGCCCAATAACGTAGCTCCTGCGTAAAGGCGGAATGTAAAGTCTTGCACGCTAATATCGCTTACCCGATCATAATCGTAGATTGGATTTGAGCGTCTGTTGAAAGTCAAGTTTTCTCCTTCTTTGCGCGTCTTTGAAACGGTCGTTAACCCTTTGCGGTCCTATGTCGAGTGTCGCTCGACATCGTATTTTTATTTACCAATAATTCGCGAGTTTCATAGACGCGAATCGAATAAATGTCAGGCTGTCTTGTCCGTCTCCGTTTATTAGAAGAACATCTTTCTAACATTCCATCGATGGTTGGATGTATACTTTGTAATAGGACTAGAATATAAATTGCAATTTGGGTTCCTGTTCACGAAACGGATTAACTTTTCGGACCATAAAGGGTTAATGCATTCCGTGTCGGAGCGATTTTTCGTTACTTTCGGACTTTGATTTTTGTTTCAAGCCAAGCAGGGTGTGTGTGTCTCGCCATGCTATTGCAATTTACTTGTAATGTATGTCCGACGGATTTTATAATTGATAAGAAAGAATTCCTATTTAATTTTTCGTTTTGCAAGAAATGTTCTATATAATCTGAATGGAAAGTTCTGCGTGGGGCGTATATACACGAAACGTGTTAATGGAGACGAGTGTTAGATATACTGTAACGTAGATAAACGATCCCATTGAATAGCCGAATAGTCACAGTCCATGGCTGAAGGATTAAAAATAAGATTGATACCTAATACTGATGTCGTGTATCGAAAAAGTATCATCAGAATGACTTGACTCGCGAACAAATTCTGTTCGAACTAACAGGTCGTAAGTCGATGTGATTATGCGCCTAATTTATATATTTCAATACTATTTTTATTCAAACGAGTGGTTAAAATGTAAAACTCGAAAATTCGATCTATGCATAATTATTATACATAATATGAAAAATGCATGATATATACTCTATTTTACTGTAAACGAAAATACAACCTACAATTAATATAAAAATATTGTAAAATATCGTGATCGTAAATCAAGTAGAGTTACATACTTGTATTTAATGATTTCATCGAATATCAAAAAACTGTGCAAAATGCACTTCGGCGCGAGTTATATTTAGTTAAACCAGCATTCGAGATATTCCTTGGTTTTTCGAAGCCGCGACCACGCCTTGACCAAAAATTGAATAGCCGGATATATCGGCGGGCAAAGCGGTGGCAGAACGATTCAAAATAACTTTGATACCCCGCACCCCACGTAGCTTCATTTTCCTTATCGCAAAATCCGCCTGGGGCCCGCTCAGATCGTCCGAAAATTACTTTTGCCATCCTGATCGCGTTTCCGATGGAGTTGCCAGGGCAGCGTGGAAAACTCGATACGAATTACCGCCCGAGGGTGTAATATCGGCGATTCGTGCCGTCCGTTTCCCTGCTAACCCGGACGGAATTCCCTCGATCCTTTTCCTCCTCCCGATCCTTCTTTTTGCTCCGGTTCATGACGTTATTAGGTACCAGGACGAATAATCCGCGCCGGTCGGAAAACCGTCCAGGGCGCCGCGGGGGAGTGCGTTGGCCGTTTGAAAAATTCCAGCGACCGGACCAAGGTCCAATTGATGGCCCGCCTTTTCGCCCTTCTCGGCCCTAGCGAAAGCAGCCTCGCATACAGTCAGGATGTTGTGCAGACCCTATTGAGTTACGGTCGGCGCACACGCGATGGTACTGGAGCACCGCACTCGTCATTCGCGGAAATCCTCCTACAAACTCGCCCACGTTAACGGTGCCCCATCATCGAGGATTAACCGCGGTATTTTACCGTGGCATCCCGGGTATGGACGAGGCGTAGGAGCCCCTCACGAACTTAAATCCGAAAGTGCCCTCGTTCGTTCGTGACAAACCGTATTGGGGAAACGGAGAACGGCTCGTTAATATTCTCCTTTTATTTCGATGGCAGGCCGTAATAAAGGACAGTGCTCTTTGGTCTCTTGAACAGTTAGCACTTTTCTCTGCGACTTTTCTGCGCTCTATGAGATAATTGACGGGCAGAGCGAAATAAAGTTTATCCTTGCGATAATGAGGAACATGAACTTTGTTACGAAGAACTATGGAGAGAGAGAAAGAGAGAGAGAGGGGGAAGGGGGGAGAGAAGGCGGTATGAAAAGTAGAAGGGCGAAAAGCTGAAAGTTGCGATTTTATGTTTAGCACGTTGGAGTTGAGGATACAGCAAAATATATTTGCACTGGCATATGTTGTAATTTTAAATTACCGTTCGTTAATTCTTTTTGCATTGATATAATCGTGAGAACTAGCGAGCCTAATAATCTATTTATGAGATTAACGCGCTAACCTTTCGTGCTTACAGCGTAAGACCTTTGAGCGCGAGACAAGCGATAAATTCTGTACTGAAAGTGAAGCTGATCGCAAAGATCAACACGATTCTCTGGAATGTACGGAGTGAAGTAAATATTTAACGAAGGATACCTCGCTCTTCCTTTAAGAGCAGAATTCCTGCCAGGAAAAAAGGACGGTCTTGCGCAATAATTTATGTGGCGCCGTATTAATCGTCTACGTTAAAAGGACAAACGCATTCCGTATCGCGCTCACCAATCGTAAGGATAGACGCCCATGTGAAACGGAAGGGTGAAACTTCCTGTGATATTCTCGTGCATTCGTCTTATCTACGCACGAATGTATATTACGCCGTGCACGACGACGCACCCTTACTGCGTGCGTGCATAGAAAACGGGTGGCTACAGCTTTAGAGCTTTGCATCGCTTACCCGAGATCCATCCGTCTGGCTTACAATCGTTTTCCCTTAAATCCAAGACGGAACGCCCTGCGCCAATCCTTCTTGCCCGACGCTCCTCCATTTGGGAAGAGAATTGGATTGACGATCCCAAAAGTCTGAGAAACAGACGTTCTATTAATAAAAGGTCGCTTTTCTTATCTACGATATATCGATCGTTGGATAACCTGATTAAGTTTATGGATTTTGAAGATGTCAAATTTGTATGATACACATCTGGAGACAAGAAATTAATGTATAAATTACAATGATTTAATTCTATTTTAGACGGTATTAATTACTTGTGTTTGATATTTGGATATTTCATAGGAACGTGTATTTAGATAATAGGTGTTATAAATTTTAGAAGTATATTTTAGTTCAATCGTGAAAATGCATCGTTAAAGGCCATCGGGGATGAGTGTATCGCTAAAAAAAAATAACCAGTAGTCTTTTGTACTTATTTGGTTTTATCCCTCCATTGTTACTAGTCGCGAAAAAATAAAGTGCAGGCGCGCAGACAATAAGAGGAGCGAAAAAAACAAGGCGTATTGTATTTGAAAAAAATGCCGAAAAATCCTTTTCAGACGTGTACCTTTTTTAATTACTTCCGACAGCCTTTCCACGCAGCGCTTATCAGTTCTTTATTGTTCCTCGAAGGGACTGTCTCGCTTTGCCGTAATATTCGCGTCAGTCTCACGTGCAAATTCTACCGCAAAAAAATTTGCAATCCACCTTCAACGCGGTATCCGACTACCCTTTCCAGTTTTTTTTTCAATGGAATTTTTCCAAACAATCACGTTCACTGCGTACAACACGCGATACATTTCAGTGGAATCGTGCAAAGCACAAATCCCTTCCAGTTTTCCTTTCCCCTCACGATATTCGTGAATCAAAGCTGAAGGAGTTACCATCGAAAACGCGACACAACACGGAGCACCGGGTGAATTCGTAAGCATGCACACCTCCGATAAAAAGTCTCAGAACACCCATTAAATTCGCATGAAGGTCTAAAAGTATGATTACACTGGTTCAAGTGTAAAATTGTTTATTTGCACCAAACAGTGTTATTTTATATTTTACAAAGTTAGTAACGCGTGTAATAAGAAGTTTACGTAAGAATTCATTCGCGCACTTTACCAAAATTATTAATGACATTTGAAGCTGCTTTTGTTCATGTGTCATAACTCTTTCAAAGGCAGGCGAATCGAACTGATTTCGATGAGAATTTGGAATTAATTTCGATCCCAATGTAACCATTTGCAATGTCAGTGATGTATTTTTACAGATTTATATAAGACACAGAAGAATGAAATGAAATAGTATTACATATAGGAATTTTGTAATATATAAGAATAGGTCCTGAACTATCTATGCGGGCGAAGTAAAAAATGTTATGAAAATTGACCAAATGTGTAGCGATGAATTTTCATGTTTATTATTATAGCAGCACGTAAATAATTATATAATAGAACATTTTTGGAAAGTGATATATATATATATATATATATATATATATATATCATTCATAAAATTATATATATATGCCAGAAGTGGACAAACTTTTGACCACTACGGGCGATCTGTTTTTTTAAATTATAGACAGCGCTCTACCAACATCGTATGTGTTAAGTGATCATAAGGAAACTAGTAATTTAAAGCCAAAAATAAGTTTAAATTCAAAATATGCATACAAAACTAATACATATTTAATATCAAGTTATTTTAATGAGAGAGAATAATCATTTCTTCTCACAAACTAATTAGTTTAGAAATAAAACATATCAGACGGACGGATGACTAGGAATAGTTACGCGATCGACCGGTCGACCACAGTCGACGCTTTTGCCACCCCTGATGTATGCAGACATATCGATCGACAATTCTAATGCTAATAAATCCACTATGACGTAACGATCCACATTTATATATATAAAAACATTATTTAGTATTGATATTTACATGTTTTGCAATGACAAATCAATATTTCACTTTTACCTGACTTTCACGGATGTAGCCAATTTATTATATAGCCTATATTATTTTATCGGTATTTTTTTATCAATCATTTTAACAATAAGTTATAAAACCTGGTTTGTCGAAAGCTACAGCTATTCGATAAATAATTTTAACCAAAAACTTGAGAAGAGCAAAAGTATTTACCCTAAATTGGCATTACAAAACACCTACCGTATTATTTATTGTGTATATATATAACGTTCGTCTAAATTAAAATTCCTCGTATAATAAAAAGCAAAGATTTTCTGGAGCACACGGATCAAAATTTTTTTCATGATTTTCATGCTTGCAACGTGATACTAAATCTTTTCGACCGCCATTCCGAATTATCTTGCAAGATCGATTAAAAGCGTTCGATTTTCCGTTTGTAAACAGTTCTCCTTTCCCGTTTGTTCTCCGTTTGTTCATCGCTCTCCTAACAATAAAACGAATCCAGAAACCACGGAAACTCACGGGCGAACACGATACATCGCCGGTAGCGGTATTACCGGCACGATAAAACGTGGTAGCACACGCAGGCACGTAAACCCACCGCGGCGGCGACCACGCTCGTTAAAAAACTCTCCGCTTATATACATATCGGGATGCCAGGAGTTCACAGAAAAGCTCCTACGGCGCCTTTGTGGACCGCCGTCGCGGCTCGCGTGAAACGCTCTCAGCACCGCGCTCTGTACTCCGCGCCCGCTCGTTGCACCGCCGCGAGTGAACTCGGCTAAGGGAAAACGCTCTTCGAAACTTTCTGTATTTTCATGCAAATTCTCCCTCCCTTTCGCTCCTCCCGCCCCTACGCCCTCACCCGCGCCATTTTCCCCCTTTTCGACCGTAACTTTGTCCCTTCGTCTCTGTTTCGCCCTACCTCTCTACACCCTGCCGCCTCTTCTCGGCCTTATCTTCCCTCTCTCTCTTCCTTCCTCGGCCTCCCTCCCTTTCTCCCCTTCTCTCACCCTCCCTCGCTCTCTTACTCCTTTCAGGCGCGCGTAACCAGGCGGAATTAGTATTCGGCTGTGCGCTTACCAGGCCTTTTTTCGTATGCTGCGCCACGGACCGGCCGAATGCCACGGTGGTACTGGAATTTTTTCCAACCGATTTTCCCTGATTTTCCAAAGGCAGGGCGATACACGGCTTGCACCCACGGCGATGCCCGTGCGCGGACCACGATGCAGCCCGAATGCGAATCACCATTTACCGCGATCACGGACGAACGCGGTCAGCTGGGGATCACCTTTTACGACTGATCTTCGTCGAGGGAAGATGACGTTACACGTACAAGGAATGCGAGATGAGTCGGGCGCCGCGGTGAATAAAATCCAGCTTCGGCGCGCTGAGGCTGTGGACATATTTTTATTTTGATTTTTTTTTTTTTTCGTACGGTGCTTTCACGGCCTTGAAAAGTTTATGAGTACGTTTTAGAGGTTGGGATTATCGGTGAAAATATTCGTGTTTATAATCGACCGCGTCTTTTTTCTGCGCATATACGTACGTCTTGTACGTAGTTTGGGATGATTTCGTAAAGAAGAGAGTAATGAAAATCCTTTGTAAACCTTAAGAAGATCACGGGAGTAGTTTGTGCGAAAGGAAAATTATATACACGTATGGTAGTTCGTATTGTAGAATTTTACATGTTACATCCGTTTGAAGTACTTCCGCTACGACAATCTCGAGGTGTCGTCTTAAAAACGAGATATGGATAAATCCTGCTGTATTTTTTATTTCTGTATCGTAAAAAAGCAATAACAATTTGTATAAATAAGTAAACCTAGTCGTTAAAAGTTCGAGCTTCAGAATAAATATTCAAAACTTTATTATAATAGCTACTGAGATATCTTTTTATCTAAAATACGAAATCATGTTATATGAAGTACAAGAAAAAGCACTTTACTGCTGCATTACCGGTAATGAAAAACCAAATTCTTATTCAATATTATTAATCATATTTAAACAGTAATTTTCAGTTGTAACACTTCCATTCGAAGAGCTAACCCCTTCTCGGTAGTCGATGCATTTCACAATACCAGAATAGGATTTTGCTTCGTTGTGCACGCACACATGAAACAAGGATGAATGGGAGATTTCGAGAGGAACGAGGTGAAGCAGAGGGATTTTGAAGTGAATCGCCTTGTTTTTCATCTTTTTTCCTGTAGATAGTTAAGGAGGTTTCAAACGTGGAGACGATTCGGAGATCGCACGTTGTGCCTACGAAAGAGGATTATAGGTTTTTCTGTTCACAGAGATTTTCAGCCCTTATTCTAAGAGCTGTCGTTCGGTGGGTTCTTAAGCAAATCGGAAATCGTCTACCTATCAAACATTCCGAGGATTAATCTACGTCTTTAGCAAATGCTGTCCTCGTGCTTTTTTCTCCTCGTACAAACTTTTACTTCGGACTTGAATATGAGAAACAAACACGCCACGTAGTGGGCAGGTGTTCGAGCCTACGTGGCTTAAATCTTGTCAAAGGCGAATAAATCCCTGTCAAAACACGATTAGACATAGGGACTGTGAAAGGCCTCGTCACGAAAGGATTTTAGGCACGCAGGTAAGCTTTATCCGCTGACAGTTTTGTCAAAGATTTTAAGAGTACGGTTTGAAATATTTTTTCCGTATTGAAGCCTATGCTTGTTAAATATCCATGGTTTTCGGCTACCATAGAAAATGTATCTTTATTTGACGAACAAATCAGTAGAAAGTGATGGGTGATCGAAATACATCACCCATTTTCTAAGACTAACATAATTCGCTTTAATCGCTAGTCCCGAAGCTTTCTCTTGCTTTCACTTTATACACTGATACCGCAATAAGGTCAAAAGATTTTTTTGCATCATAACTGCCACATTTACTTTTATTTATTATACAGAGCTTTCAAAATATATTAGTCCACCAAATAAAGTATCCTATTACAAATCTTATAAATCGTTATTGATAATAATTAAATTTAGTCAAAATTGGTCATGTAGAAAAATCTGAGAAAATGTCATATAATTATATTAATTACTTCTAGAAGGACTGTAACTCTTCCATGTTTATGTACAGACTCCTTAATTGGCCCCAAATATTGTTTTGTATCAGAATTATCGAACCATCATCCAAAACAAACCGCATTTTAAAACTGTTGTTATCAATAAAACGATCATTCCCGGTAACAGGCATAGCTAAGTGCAGCAATCAAATGTTTCGTAATTGATGGAACAACACAAATATCAATATCGCGCAATAATCCATAATCCATGATTTATGATAGAAATAAAAAAAACCGATTAATACGTTTCCAGCAGGTAAAGCATTAAAAAGATAAAAATTTTGTCCATCGCACGAGCAGGATTTATTATCGAACGCTTTGAAACACGATCTCTCCGCGTACCATTTCCGTTAGAGAGGATCGAAAATGCAACAAAACGCGATTTAACAGTGTCCGTAGAGGTTTGTTCCCGCTTCCAGTTTACATACTGAATTCACAACCGGCTCCAGAGGTTGTTCCAGGGCCGATCGTGTTCTGTCCGGCGCGGGTATCCCGCCGCGATGGCGGCTGCCACGCAAGCGATAGGTATCTCGTAACCGAGGATAAATTGGCGTTATTTATAAGCCTGTCACGCGCTTCATTGTCTCGTACCTCACCGGGTAGCTCGTCCACCGTGCAGCAATAAAATAATAAAACGCCCGTGTCTCTCGCGATGCGCGAGACCGTAAGCGATCCCTGGCGCGCTTCATGAACACGCCCGATCCCCGATTACGAATTTTCATCCGCCCCCCCCCCCCCCCACCCCCCACCGCAGTTCGGCGGCAACAACGTTTCACCGGCTTTCGTGTCCCCTCATGAAGAGCCGCGTAGAATTTCATTTTCCTGCGAGAATATGATCCCGCGGTTTTCTTCCCGTCGCCCTGACGCGGGCAAAAAAGTACGTGAAATACGGCACGGGAAATTTCGTAGCGGTTTTTATTACATTCGATTTACTTGCCACACTTTCGAGTTTTCCGACCTGCGCCGAGTAATATCCGTGGCTTCTTTCCGAGGTAAACGAGCCGGCGCGATTTACGTCCAAGTGCTCTTAATTCTTGCACCGGTGCCGGGCCGCCGAGTCGACGCCCTTATTTGCACCGAACGATAAATTAATTCCTTCCAACCGCCCCTCTCCGCTTTCCCTGCCCCTTATCCCTTCCGCTCGCCTCGTCCTCGGTGCGGGAAAGATTTTCACTCGGAGAAGCTTTCCCAGGAGGACTTGTCGCGCGAGCAACGCCCAGGGATCGCGATCCCGCCCCTCTCTCTTTTTCTCTTGCCCTTGCTCTTGCTCTTACTCTTGCTCTTGCTCTTGCTCTCGCTCTCTCTCTTTCTCTCTTTCTCTCTCTGACACACACACACACACACAGGCGCGTGCGCACTCACTCTTTCCTTTGCACCGTATCTTTATGCGAATAAAACAGAGCCAAGGAGGAAGGAAGCGCATCGCAGAGGAAAAAGGTGCTGCAGGAGAGCACGGAAAGTAGGAAGCTCAGGCGGATGGCAAGAGGAGGGGTGCAAAGCGCCGAGAGGGAGGATCCGTAACTAACGCACCGTGAAATCCACCGGGCACGCGCCATTTCACTTAGCCCACGGCAGCTCCATTTCCACGAAACTGCTTCGATCCTCTCCTCCTTTTCTCGCCAGTAACGACTGTCCTCTCTCTCACTCTTTCTCTCTCTCTCTCTCTCTCTCTCTCTCTCTCTATCTCTCTATCTCTCTATCTCTCTGCCTCTTTCTCTCCCTCTTTCTATCGCACACTTTGCTTCACCTCGAGGTCATCGATTCTCAAAAGCCCGGGGGCACTTCACTTATGACGCCGAATCCGTTTGTAGGAACGATCCGTCCGGAAACCACTGTTCCACGCTTTGTACGATAACTGTAAATCTTTAGCTTCGCGAATTAGCGATTTTTCAATGCAGCGCCGTGTATTTGGTCTCTTGGGAGGATGGAGCGCAATATACAGTGGACTTTGTGCCTCGTCATTCGGAACTTTTTGAATCGCGTAGTGGAGCCCGAATATTTCATTCTGACTGGCGATGAGAGCTCGTTTAACGAGAATTACGACCTTCCAGTGTGCGGTACGTATATTTTTCATCGCCCATTGTCACTATTTTATACGGAGTCTCCAATTTGCGAGTACCATGAGAGGTTCTCTCGCGATGATTACTCCGTTTGAAAAAAAGACGCTCTCAAACCTGCGTTCAACTCTTTGAGCGATAACTACAAAACTCTTAGTTCTTGATATTCGGATTCTTCAAAGCGTTCGGCCTTTCCTTCGTTTATAAATATGCCGGGTAATCTAAAGTAAGTTCTTTATTCAAGGTTTCTCTTTGACGTAGAAGATTCTTTACGATCTATGATAGCGCAATTCATGGCTTTGATTTGATTACGAGCAATTAGAAGTACAAGCTTTCAGCGTCAAATATCATCTACAAAAGTTCTTATAAAAATTTAAAAGTCAGGAACACTTTATTCGTCGTGCGAGTAAGACGAAATTGAGAAGATGAGAACCGATCGAATGAAAAGATGAAATTTATCACGACGAATCCGATTGGAGAAACAAACTACCTGGACTTCTTCCTTCGCCATTTTCTGTAGTAAACGCAAACATTTACTCGATAAATTAGCGACCTCTGCTAACGGCTAAGTTTTGCTTCCCTCGCACGGATGAAGAATATCGTAATTTTTAAATATCCGAGGTCCACGAATAAAACTGTTGACTCAGCGTTTCATTAACCTCGCAATCTTGCGAATGTACTTTAATAAATAAACAAAATAGTCAACTGCAAAACTGTGATTTAAGCTTCCGATG
This sequence comes from Ampulex compressa, assembly GCA_038496175.1. Classification (NCBI taxonomy): domain Eukaryota; kingdom Metazoa; phylum Arthropoda; class Insecta; order Hymenoptera; family Ampulicidae; genus Ampulex; species Ampulex compressa. Next base: position 99,624 of record JBCFXI010000462.1, on the reverse strand, counting down.
AGCGCACAAGCACCTGAAACTTTAAAGTTCTCCCCCAGGTTATAATTTTTGCCCCCCTTCCCCTCTCTGCCAGCTGAAAGTTGTCCATTCACAAACGCCAGCAGCGCTTTACTTATGGCACCAAAGTTCCTCGAAGAAACGATCCGCACCCGGATCTCTGTATTCTGTACTTTATGCGATAACCGAGGACCTTTCGGTTCGTAAATTGGCGACTTTTCGAAGCAGACGAGTTTCTGGCCTTTCATAAAGATGGAGGATAACATAAAGCGGATCCTGTGTTTCGTTATTCGAGCTCTCGGTACGAGCATAGAGAGAACCGAACATCTCGTTATCCCTCGCAATCTCGTACTAGAACGAAACGAAATAGTCTCTCCCTGCTTCAGCCTCCCTTCGAAGCGTGCGAGGCTCCAACGAGGGCACGTGCAACTGAAACTGCAAAGTTCCAACACAAGTTATACACTTTGTACTTACTCTGCACTCTGCCGTACCGTCTCTGCGGCGCGTGGGCGTTAGGTAAAAACCTTTTTCACGATAAAAGAAAAACATCGTTGAAACACAATAGATATAACAATTCATATAACATGCCTTTGTGATATATCCTTTTTTGCCGATATCGAAAAGCGAGGAAGATAAAGGCAAAACATTCACGGTGGTCAAGAAGGCAATGAGATACAAAAAGTTATCGCGCTTTCTTAACCAGTCGCGATAACGTTAGCAGCATGACAATCAGCTGGATTAACATAAACAATATACAAGTAGTCCATCAAACTTTTGGATCCATCTACATACCGATTATAAATTCTCAGCCTCCCCCTTTTTATCGATTCTCCATATTACCTCAGTATCCACCAGGTGCACTTCGGGCCAAGCGTCGAGGATCGAATCACAATGGCGCCATAAAATCATAAGCGAGGAAAGTCGATGATAGAGGACTTATGGGGCGCAACAATGGGCGCATAACCGGTTGAGTTTCGCCGATTCGGTGCGTGTAACTGCCTACGCCATTGCCTGTAATAAATACCCATTTTGCTTTTTCTCCTCACCCCGTTTGCTCCTCTCTTTTTCATTCGTTCGTTATTCTCGGTTTCTCTTTCTCGCCCCCCCCCCTCTCTCTCTCTCTCTTTCTCTCTGCACTCTCGGTGTCTTCGAGAGTTCTCTTGCCACGCGGTCGCTGGAGGGTTGAGGTGTGAACGAAGAACCACAAGTGCCCTGCAAAGGGCACTCCTCCGCCCCCTGTAACCCAATCCTTCTCCTGGCCAGGCATTGCGGACGAGTTTTACAGTGTTACGCGTTTTCCTCCCACCTTGCGGTCGGTGTAGGAATACGCCGTTCGTACACACGACCGAGGCTTAATCAGGCATAGTCGATCGGTACGGTGCCCTTCCATTACGGAGAAATCGTTTCGCGGATTTCGAGCATCTACCTGGCTTTAAGCCAGGCCTTGCGTATTTAGGCGAGTAAAAAGGGAAAGATTGCCAAATGGATAGCCGGGAGAATTCGAACAGAAAGGAAGGGAGAATGACCTCTCGCGTAACTTCGTGGTGTAACGTAACAAACGCTTTGCATACGGCTATCATTTTAAACCGCCGAGAGAGAAAGGTTATCGTGCGAAGATGCGATAACGAGTTTGATCGTTGGTATCTTTTCACTAACTGTCCACCAACGTATCTTTGCTCATAAGATGGTTAAAATATTCTTCGATCGTTATACGATATTGCTCCTTTGTAGATCCTTAGCGAATCGGTTATTGTTAGCAAAGGCAAAACGAAGCGAAGCGTACGCGTAACATCGTACCCCGACGAAACAAACGTTTTAAATGTACCTATAATTTCAGACACCAAAGGGTAAGATAGACGGTGGTTAATAAATTCGCAAAATTTATTGGCAAGGTATTTTCATTTATCGCACGAGACGAAAGCTCAGGGGGCCTGTACGCAGGGGCAATACGTCCGTGGGATTAATCGAGGAATAGCGTAAGAACTGCTTTATCGTACGGCGCGCCTCGTCGGTTCAACGCATGGGCTTTCGGTATAAGTCAAAACAGGCGAAACACGCCCACGGACGATCGATGTTCCTCATGGCCGTCATTTTGCCAGGGCGGATGCCCGAGGATTTCGAATTTATGCGTGCATCGCTCAGCAGTGTGCACTTTACGGTTCACGTTTAAGCGCAAAATTCGATCGCTGCTGGGCGCGCGAATTCGAGCCGCGTCGAGTTTAGCCCGTCTTTCCGTCGCGGTTATATAAGTCAAAAAGCCCGTGATGTACGGCATTTTTATCCCCCGACACGAACGTCCCCGCGCTAGTTATATCTCGCGTTCCTGAGGACCAGAGAGGACCTTGCGTGGCGCGATGGGCCGTGCGATACCCGAGATTCGATTTACCTCCCTATGAAACTCGAGACACACCTTGCGGACGGGTGTTCGTTAGTCATCTGCGCTGGATCAGCGGATCTCACAAGCTGCGTACACGACACGCGCAACGTCGATCTTTTTCTTCTTTTCCAGACACCCTGTACCAACTTGCCAATGTAAGTTGTGTAAAGGATAAGCTTCGATTTTTTGCGATTATCGCGGAAAAATAGCCAAGAGAACGTCCGATCTATCGCACCTATATATTGGATTGTCCCAAAAGTTTCTTCCGTTCTATAAAGAAATAATAGGTGTACACCGTATTTATTTCGTATTACTTTATTAAATTGTGCATACAATTAGAGAACGAGTGAAGAATAGATATTACAATATTTGTCAGGTTAGGTTTCATATTTGTATGAACATTGCCAGATAAAGCAGCAGCGTGCAAATAGCGGAAGATACTCTTGGGACAACCTATATATTAAACGCAACCCGCGGTATAAATACTGGTGGGTTAATAATACATCGTTGCGGTTCATGGTGCGAGCTGTTACGAGTTCAATTTGATTTACGCGTTATCTTTTAATGATTTCATTATTTCGTAAAGATACGTATGGTGACTGCGATTACTTAAAAATGATGTAAGAAAGTTTATGGGTAAAAGTATAAATAAGAGTAATGAGTAAATGTAACAAGATTCTTTTCCTTTTATGAATTCTTTGAAGCCAAGAACTAAGAATTAAATCAAATCTAAATAAAAAAGTATAATACTTTGTGATATAATATTTTATCTGTTTATCACTAAATATAAAATGAGCTTTAGTCTTATTTCTCGTATTCTGTGTACAAATCATATTTTTTTACGTAATTATAACTATTATAAGTATTACAATGTCGCGTGATTACGTAGCTGATTTAACTTTTATATAAACGGTAAAACAAAAGGAACAAATAGACTCATAGACTCAAGCATGCCACACACCTTTTCATAAAGCTACGAAGATCCCTATCGATCTTCTGCAGCAACGAGAGGAAAAACCTTGAACCTTTTCCATTCCCGATAATTACAAGGCGCATCCAACAATTCAAGTCATCTCTTGTATAAACATACGAAGCAAAGAAAGGATGATCATCCATACGTCGTGCACTTCTTATATCCGATTAGGTGGCACAAGGGGGTGCCTTGAAGGTAAAACTCTCCTTCCAGATATCCCAGCACGTCACGTCCAGTCTAATCTTACAGATCGCGCAAAGAGATCGATCCTCGATGCTGGATCCGGCCGTAACTCGTTTGTCACGACAATATTCACGGAGCCCTGCCCTTTCCACGAGGGCACGAGTAACAACATCCCGTTGAAAAAATTCTTCGGTCGCAAAAGTCGGACCTTCCTGAGCCTCGTTAATCTCGTTAGGCGACCCTTCCCCGGGGATAAGAAGCGTAGGAACACGCCATGCTTATTCCCAGGGGACATGTGGGCGCACGATAAACATCGAAATCGAGACTCCCTGGTTCCCCGATACCCCGCAGGAACCAGGTAAAGGCTCTAAAATGTTGAATTTGTGTTGACACTCGACACCGTTGTCGCTCACCGTTGAAGATCGTTCGAAACGACCGTACCGAAACAAACTCCTCCCGACGTGTTCGGCTATGCACGAGAATCGTTTGCGCCGCGAAACGGGTTTCCACGCTGGATCGATTAACCCCTCGCGGTCCACAAAATTTTATCCCTCTCGCGTCAGTCAATTCCACATCGCAGCTTGCATTTGAGCTGTACAACCAAATACGTCGTGGACGATCAGAGGGATTTCTGGGAGGTACATTTGTAATCGTCAAAATTAGAAAAGTCGCTGAAAGTTTATTGGTAGATGTGCATTGGTAGGTTGAAAAGGATGTTGATCTGTATTTGACACGGTACGGTGTTCAAGACCGCACGTGTTAACTTTTAACGAACGAGCGCATCTTTCTAGAACAATGATCAACGGAATTTTAACAAATTAACTGCTCCATTACAATTGCCGATCGCTTTTAATTTTAGCATATGTAACGATTATTGAACCTGACAAGCTTCTTGAAATATCACGCCACGCTGTCTGTATGGAGACATTTGATTTTTTTTTAATATTTGGAATATCGTGAATACAGCGATATTTGTTCGCTAAGGGTTAAATAAAACACTGAATATACTTAGAAACTAAGCGTATTTCTTGAAGAATTATGAATATCGGCATGGAAGGAGGGGATTATTTATGCATTTATTAATTCTTATCAGTTTTTATTAGTTAATCATTTATTTATACGTTTGGAAAGTTATGTGCTACAGTTGGTAATTACGGATGAGGGTACACATCCTATTTTACCTTCTCGACACTTTGGCCCGCATACAGAGTGGTTAGAGGAAATTAAAGACACCGCGGCAGAACATGATTCTTCGCGGCACAGCGAGTCGGCATTGTGACATTGCAACGGAGGATGGTACACGGCGATAATTGGCATTAGCCATCGCGTGTATGCGGATAATTGAAATCGTGAGATTTTTGACGCGGCTTCAAACTGGTATGACGCCGTAATGTTCGTCGTGTTTCGTGACTCGCAGATAAAAGTGGTTAAGTGAATTTCTAATCTTCTCTTAGTTATCAACCGGCCCATTCTCCTTACCGGAAATCTTCGTTTATCCGACGCTGTTTGTGGTTGTGCTGTTGACCTCAGATTAAATAACGTTGCCACAGCTGTTCTCAGAGTTTGAACTTTCGTGCGATTAATTCGGAAATGAGAAAATTCGTGATTACTTTGTTTGTTGTGAGTAAATCACTTTAGTCTTTGCGATGTTGTCTCTTACGTAAAATGAATTCCGTAAACTAGATTAAGTGATGGAAGGTATATAGAAAGTAAATTCCGTACCATTAAAATATTTTTGAAAAAACAAAGTCATCGAAAATCTTCACGCTTTATTGATGGTTAACCGTTGTTTCTCGTAAATATCATTTTTTTCGTACAACACTTAATACTTGGAATATAAATAACATTATAAAAGTAAACGTTACTAAAGATTCATAGTAACATTTGATATAATTTAATAAAAAAAAAACAAGTATCAACGTATCTAAATTAAAACTGTAGCATAGAGCATAACAATATATTATTATTTTAAGACACAAGGAACACAGTTATTATTCCTCAATACACCGTGCTATCCATTGCGTTGTTTCGTTAGAATTGTTGGTATTCCCAAACGAGTTCGATTAACTGGTTAGTACCGCGCAAGCCATGAGCTCGTTCAGCATTGAGCACCGCTGGCGTATTGGTCGTCATAAGTCACTCAGCGTGTGGCATACAGGCAACATGGGTCCGTACGTAAGACCCATGGGCCTACTCTCTACTTCTTCTCCCTTTCTCTCTTTCTTCGTCCCTCGCTCTTTCTCCCTACACCGTTGGTTTTTTTTTTCAATTCTTTTCCATTTTTCTTTCCTCCTCTAACCCGTTCATTCTCTCTCCCTCTCGTTTACTCCACCAGCCGTTCTTACGCTGGCAACCGGTTGATCCTATAGCGCTCTTTAGACACTCCCCAGGCTGTCCAGGACATCGCGTCGTATCCCGCTGGGCCTCGCGTCAGATCGAAGTGGTTCCTCTCGTACGTTCGCTCCGTGATCCCTGTACTCTTAATCCAGCACGAACGTCCAATTCGGCTCTACGAGCTGGCCTCCTCCAGGAGCGACGAGGAAGGAAAGCGCCGATAATTGATTCCACGAGCCGAAGCGAGAGAAACTAGGAGGAGAAAGGGGGGTTAGCCGATGGTGAAATACATCGAATAAAATTGCTCGTTAATCTACCAAATAGGATTCGAAGGCGCGCGTCGGGTGTCCTTAATTCAGACGTCTCCCGATGTTGCATTGGGCGAGAGATTTGTTGGGACTTAAAACGCTTTACGGTCAGGCCAGATAATTAATATGGAACGAGAAATATACGAAATCTGGCGGTATGATCTATGATTATGGCTTACTTTATTCCGAATCGGAAAAAATCCTTTTTCGTAATATATAGGTACGAGAAGTAGAAATCATTGGAAACTGGGAAGGAATGAGATAATGGCTTTTTATAATAAGAAAACATCTGATTTATTAAATATGTATATATATATGTAAATAACATTTAGTTTATCACCGACTTGCCAAGGACGAGATGTTAATTAACGTATTTTAATTGTTAACGCAGACGTCCGGTTCGCGTATGTTCTCGATTACGAAATAATTTGAATTATCGAGAAAATTGCTACCGTCTTCCATTTATAGAATTCACGAAGACCTTCGACTTCTGACACGCAGATTAGCTATCGTGGCAATTAATTCGAGCAATCTGTTTGCGCCGATTGACGCGTACCAAGGAAAATACGCAATGCCGATAATTGATTCCACGTCCTATATCGAGCGTTAAACTGGGAGGGTACTACGGATAGCAAGCAAGCCCGTTAATCCAACAAATAGAATTGAAACTGCTCCATGCCGGGTGCGGTTAAGCTAAGAGTATCCACAGTACTAGGCAATGCAATTACCGAGGCTTACTAGCACTCCCTACCCGTTTATGTTTGCAGATTCTTTTTCCTCGTATTTTTTCATATGCTCTTGTACAGGGCGTTTCGCAACTGATAGCGCAACAAGAAAGATGTAGATTCCAAATAAAAAAACCTCGTAGATAAGATAGCATAAGCTCGGTTTTTATGCGAGGTTTTGTGTTTCAGAGTATTGCCATCGTGTCCGTCTTGTAACATCGACTAGTCTCGATAAATCACGCACGACAACATTGATCTGTACATACCTTATTTTAATCATCTTTATCATGCGCGATCATCAACTTTGTAGCATCGATCATTCCATGTTGATTGTGAAGCATGTCGTATGGATATGCCACGCGCTTAAAGGTTTATTTTCTCGAGAACACGGTCCTTTACGAAACCTTCTTATTCCATACTTCTCACCTTTTTAAATGAATATTGAATTTCTAATAACAACGATCATCGCTTTTCCAACAACTTTATAAGTATCGATTATAGCGCTAAAGGCGTATCGTAATTTAGTCGAAGTTAAGTTCCGCGAGAGCAAGGTCTCGTATGAAAGTTATTCATCTTACGTTTTTAACTCGTCCTTATCGTATATAATCAGCATTTTGATTGGTACAACATCAATCACGTATAATAAGCGTCCGAAGGTTACACACTTTCGATGTTCCTCTCGTATCTACAGGTCGTACGTCGACCTTGGTGAAAAATAATCGCTTAACGCTCTTCCTCGAGCATCGAAGCGACGACGTTGCCACGGCCTCCTCGCAGGCGTCATCGGTGGATGGGCATGATTTAAGACTCTCGTAAAAGCAAAAGGGGGATTTCTGGCGCGACGCGCGAAGCACACGAATCTCAAATTTCTGCTTTCAAGCGTGGCTTTTTCGTTACCGGGACGTTCAGTGCTACCTAGGTAGATGAAAAAGAATCTCCTGCTGCCCACCTCCCTGGCACTATGGCTATGCGGTGTCGTGTAACAGTTTATTTCGAGTCTCGTGTTTCTCGGCGATATTTAATCGATCCCTCCGTCCCCTCGCCTTAAAAGAAGGAGAATTTTGGTCTAAAAGCATCTTCAAAATACTCCTCGTTTTATATAGTTGACGAGGTACTGTCATTCCGCGCGCAAACTGTCTCGCAGCGGATTGACTTTTGAACGTTTGGCGTGCAGTAACTTCTCCCGTGGAAACGCGCGGGTTTCGAGCACGCACGATCGCACGAGGATGTCATCTCAAAATAGAATCTAACGCAACGAATCCGGCACGTTGCCGCCAGACATCCGCGAATTCGATTGCGCGGACAGGAGCGAGGGGACGCGTGTCTATACCGTTTTCTCGTTCTGCTTTCCTGCCTTTCCCTCGAGTCAACGTCCACCCTTTCTTTGTTTTTATCGTGGAAACACGAGGACGCATTAAAATCGACATCCATCACTAAGCTCGCCGGCTCACGTCCGACCATGCTTCCCCATCGAAAGAATCCATACGGCGAGGAGAAATCAGGCTTAAAACGAGAGACGAATTGTATTTCATCCGGCTATCGCCAGCCGTCAGGGATCTTGAGTGCGGTTCTACGGTTACTTCGACTGTAAATGTCCAAGTGGTGTACAATGCCATAGTCTCACGAGTGGATAGTTTCGACATACATAACTCTCAGGTAGCCGTGCAATGGCCAAAACGCGCTCTACTCCTAGACTCGAGTTACCTTAGCCTCTATCCACGTCGCGTCGCTCGATCTCGGGGGCCTGAGAGGCGATAATTTTTAATATCGCAGTGACGTACGATTTGTACGTGGCATAACGCTCCTTACCGACACGATTGTTTTGACTCCTCTGGAATATAAAACACCCCAAGCGCCCACGCTGCTTCTTTCTCCTCCTCCTCCTCCTCCTCCTCCTCCGCTCCTCTCCACCTTCTTCGCCATTTCTCCCCGTTCCCTTTCCCGTTCGACTCTTTTTCTACGAAGAGAGCTCGCTTCCGCTTGCCACTCGAAGCCAACACGACGATTATCCACGTCTGGCGTGAGAGGAGAGAACGCACAATGTCTATTCATCGCCGATCGAAGATGGACGTTCCTCCGGAGGGTACGCCGGCGCAGCGCTATTTGAATATGAAAATATGCCACGAATTAAAATAACACTGGCACGGCATGCACCGCGACCTTAAATAATTCATAGGGTTTTCCACTCCCCGTAGAATGTCCCGTGTAACCAGGACCCGTGAGCCACGGGAATACTCGCCGGAGTATAAGCGTCCTCGGGAAGTACGATCTCTCTGCCAGACCTTCTTACGTTCGCAATGCCTTTAAATCGAAGATTTTCTCCGTCCACTGCGAAAAACTTTCTCCCTTCCGTATTACTCGACCCGTACGCTTTCAACCACCGCGCTTTGGCCGTATACCTTCTCGAGATAAATATTGCGAGCAAACTTGAAACACGGGATAAGAGTACGGGAAAGGAAATGCTCGATACGTGCAACTTACACGATTCCCCAGCTTTGAACGGGATATATCGAGTTCACCAACATGAAATCCGTTACCTTCTGGTTTAACCCCTTCATTGTGGAATACTGTGGTCGAAGTCTTATTCTTTGTTCGTATTTTGCAGTGCTCGGCATTGTGAACGAATGTAATGTCTTACTGAAATGATTACAAGTAATTCGAATGCTACGCAGATGTTTTCGTTGATAAAGGAAGAATTATAAATTACAGGAATATCACATATATTAGTTGCCACTTGTTAACCTATTATTTACCATTGTCTCTTTTTTGGGACGCTTGTTTTTTATTTATTTCTACCTAAGCAGTGGGACTTTTAGTTTTTATTGTTGTACCTAAATGTTGTACTGACCGCTATAAAAGTTATAAACTCAATAAAAATATTTTTTCTCTAATTAGCTTACTGTAGGAAATGATTGACTTAATGCATTTTTTTTAAGTTTGCACTTGGCTTTGGCATATGATGTGTTAAGAGTTTACTATTAGGGAAGAAATGGAAGAATGTTAAACGTTGACTGTAAGGAAGAATAGCTGAACTAATAAGAAATATGTAATTCATGTTTTGAAGAAGAAAGTTACGGTTAACTATGATTCGTAATTAATACTTTTCGTCAGTCAAATTCTCGCGAAAATCAACGAAATATTTCAAGGGAATTTATTCCATACTTTCAAAGATCGATAGTAATGAAATAGTCAACGCTCCGAAAACTTACCAAAGTTTATCGGCGTCGAGCTTCTCGGTCTTGCACGCGAAACGCTCGTTTGTTCCTAACTAACACCATCGTTAATTACCGTGTGTTTATCGCGCCGTGTTGACCGTTACTCAGTACGCACAAAGCGGCGAGAAGAGGCATCGTGTAATATCACGCTGTGAATTAGGTTACCCATAAACGATCGGTATATCTAGAGTATAATTCACGTGAAAAAGAAAACCTCCGATCGTTTGCTCGATCTTTGGTATCGAAAACTTAGGTTATTGGCCCCAAGATCTATTTCCTTTGACTTTTACTTTTACACCAAATCACGCGATAGGGACTATTATACTCTAGACTTAAATCTTACCGGTGTTCGAGTTACCCCAGCGTTCGATTTTTTTTCGTACGTTTTACCTTAATATGGCTTAATTTACCATTTTATACTTTAGAATTTTTTAATATCAATTTCGTTTTAATACGTAATTGAATAACTTTTTATTACTTGGAGCACTCACCAGTGGCTAAAATTATTAGTATTCCATACAAAAATGTTGATATGTACGATTGAGAATCTAACTCCAGGAAACCAGATGGAGAATTAAAATATAAAGTGTACGAATAAGTTGCTCGTAAAGACCACAAATCACTGATCACTATTAGACATTAGATTGATAACTGGCTTTGTTAAATTTCCACGTATGCTTACATATTCAACATATCAAATACATGTCACTGTTCGATGATCGTTACTTTAATCCCCATTTCGTAAAAAACATTATAGCTGTAAGAAAATATTTCTTTCAATATAAAGATCCTCTTTTATTTTCCTAAAGATATCCGCAATTACTTGGTCGTCGATACAAGTGGTAAATAATCAATGGTGAACAGTACAAATAATTCATCATCGTTTTACGGTAAAAAAAGATAAAAATATAAATAAAGTAAGGAGAGTTGGGATAATCTTTGAATTACTGTGTCAACGTTATTAATAATCTAGAGGCAATTCTCGAAAGATGATGAGTAGGTTTCAAACTTGAATTTTCTTCGTAAACATCAATCGCCCTATCCACTTCACCGTCACTGATCGCTTCTTAGTAACGTCGCGCGCCATTGATGCTCATCTGAGTACCGCGGATAGAGACTCTTAACTCGCACACCCCGTCCGCTAAGCTCATACGCACGTGTACCTAATTGGGCGCAGAAAGTTTACACGGAAATGCCGATGGTCCGCCAAGCGCTATCGCGAGGGCCGTACATAACAGACACGGCCTACGAGCCAAAACAGGAACCCGACACGCAATGAAATCGATCAGGCTGAACCAGAAACGAATCCGCCGCCTATCTAAGCCTCCGCAAGACGCTTTTCCTTCTACGGCCTCCACCTTTCCACCCGGCAATATCTGGCTGCTGTAAATCTAGTAACAGAGAGCGTTACCAAAACTCGCCGGAAAGAAATCGTTTTACACAGGGTATCCTAGAATAAGTAAGGCATATAAATGACTTTAGCAAGTATATAAAGCAAATAAAATGGCTTTTTCTTCGCGCCTTTTTATTATTCGATTCCGTTTTTAAATAATTTTATACGCCGAATTATCGATAATTTTCATCCTTTGAAAATTGTACCGCGGATCAAGTAGACAATAATTACATCGAAATGACTCCGCCCACCCAATTTGGAACATCAGGATTTATATTAATGCCCGTGAAATTACTAAGAAATTGTTTGTTAACAAGAAATAATAGTTTGTACGAACGTATGTGCTAATTAATTTAATCTTCGAACTATAGTGAATTTGATATTTGCCTAAATATATCTGCTTACTTTCATATGGGATGTTTGAAATAACTATTTTGCAGCTGAATACAGCCCTGTAGACGCGTTACTAATCCTCGTCTTACGCTCATAATACGTCTAGATATTACTTGTTTGTGCCTACTTTCAGTAGGCGAATACAATGTCAAATAGAATACACGTTTATGTACATTTTTAAAATATTTGTTATTATTTTAAAGTTATTTGAAGCCACACCAAAAATATTTCCTACTTAATCTGGGACACCCCGTATATGAAAATGCGTGAGTTTGCGATACAGAGTTTGTATACATGTATGTAAAAGTACCGTGTACACTTTTAAAGTGTAAGTACAAACGCCAGATGTTGACAAAAGATAGCGAAAGGGACATTCTATCATGTACTATATACCTGAAATTATAATACAGACCATGAATTTATTATGGCAAGATCTTTGGTAATAAAGATTTTTTATTTCCACGTAACATGCCTGCATCTATAACATGGTTTAGCACTACGGATGCAAGGCTCGATTTGTAAAGTGAAATCGTTTAATGTGAAATACCAATAAATTTGCGGTATTAGCATTATACATATCGTGATAAAATCTGATCTACTGGATACTGAAATTTCTCCGATTTCACAGGACATATTTGCTTCTGGAAAATGGTTTAAAGCCAGCAAACGTAACGCGAGCCTTGTACCGCAGGAGTGTATTCCACACCCAGTACACATTTTTAGCATACGTTAGGCTGCCAGATGTTGGGAAATGTACGGATTTCGCATCGGCCGATATATTTAACTTTTACATCGGTACGAAAGATAAAGATAACAATGAATTATCCCAGGATAAAACGACCATCTGCAAAAATCCCATTGCTAGTCTATTTATCGATTATTTTTTACTTGATATCATTCTTAGCATGGAGTTACCTTGAATCTTTCATAAACCGAGATTAAAGAAGCTACGGTGGTGTAGTGGATAGAGGTTCAGACTGTCACGCGGCACACCCGGGTTCGAATCGCGCCCATCACCTCCGATTTTTCTATGTGATATGTATACCGTAGCTCTGGTGGTTCGGAACCCACCTGAAACAGTAGGTCCTAGGCCAAATGACCTTAGCAGTCGGTGCCGAAAAATGAATTAAAAGAAAAAAAACCAAGATTACTTCTAATATAAAATCATGGTCTCTTTTACATTAAATAAATTTCCATCGAAGCGACGGATCTGAAGACTTTTCCTGATAATTTTAAGAACGTTAGCCCCTTTCTTGCGGTAAATATCTCGTGGCCAAACCTGGGAAATCTCGGTTACCGGTTACTCTCGGTAGTCACCGTTAATCTTAATCCTAATCTCGATCGGTGTAAATCATCGACGCGCCGTTCTTCCGTAATTCCTTAAATTGGTCATTCTCGTAAATCATGCGAGGTGTAGCCGCTCATTAAACGAACAACGCAACATTAACCGTTTGAGTAATACTTTCTCCGCGGGCCCGGCGTGCCGTACCTCCGCCTCTTATCTCCGTTTATCTCTCCGCTGAGTCATGCCCGTGTCGGTACACATGGTACCTGCAAACATGCTCGGTAGTACCTACAATAATACACAGATTTCTTTGCCCGGGACATTCTTGTGTCCACAGAGATACGTGGACGCCTAGCATCTGCGCTTCGATTTCGTCCCTGGACTACCCGTCTTACCCGCCAGATAAGAAGGTTATCTCGTCGGCCATGAAAGAGCAGTAATCCGACGATAGGTCGACTTCCGAACGAGTTTTGCGTTTTTGCACGGTTCTTCGTATCGCGATATTGTCACTATGAGGAATAGAAGGCTGTGGGGTCTTTTGGTAAATGACTCGACTTTCGCTCAGAGCGAGTAGCGGTATCTTACTCTTATCGTAGAAACTTGAATAAAAGTACGATGATCTTATGGGAGAGATCTGATTTTTATTAAATCTTAACGAATGTACGATTAATCGAGGAAGCTCATGCCGTGTCATACTTTGTTTGAAATATATATATCGTTTTAGAGGCGTTAATGCGTACTCATACTGTAGACACGAGCATAGGCACGAACAAGAAAACGATTGGTACAAAAACATAAATAGTATCTTTATACAATCATATAGATCAGCGCTCTTTAAGATTTTTTCATAGCAACGCGATTGCAACAATGCAATTCTTTTACGAGCGCCTTAATTAAGTTACCATTTAAATAAAACTAAAAACAAATCATACAGGAAATTCAAAAAGTGAAATATAAAATCAATATTAGTTGAGATTGATGTATTAAATGCAACTTAATCGCATATATGGATATTTTATTAAATGGTTTGAAATGTTCTTTATAATCATTGCTTTAGTAACGTGCTAAAAACATCTCGCGACCGCTCTGGAGGTCGAGACTCCCACATTGTCCACAGAGTCCTGATATAGATACTTAATTGCGTACTTAAAACATTTATACATATAATTAATAAATACACTATCGGTCATATAAAGTTGAAATACGGCAAACTGTGGGCGTGTTAGGTTTAATTTGCGTATTTGTTATGTCTAATAAGGTTTTATATTACTGATAGTAATGTGTGCAAAGAACGAGAGAACGAATATGTAAAAGCAAAGACGAAGATGGTATGTGACAAAGCAAATGGGCTAATACGTGAAAGAATGCAGGGCCAATTTGCTCGCAGTAACAGTGAGACGTGTTGTGGATTGTGAAAAGAAGTCATAGCAATACAAAGAAGTAAAAAGAGAAAGAGACACTGTTGATCCTTGAAAATTCTTAGAAGTTGTACACTCCCTCCATATTTCTTATACTAATGTATATATACTTTAATTCTTATATATCTTATATATATCAATTCTTACACTTATATATATATATGCATTTTACAAATTAATTTATCAAACACTTATTTATATACACACTATAAATTACTAACATCTACATAAAAATTGAACGAATAAATGTTCTCTAAGTACCTAATACCTGTACTTAATACTTAAGTAAACCTAAAGTAAATACCTACAAATAAAACTACTTCAGTTTTACACTATAGTCAAAATTCCTACCTTTCCTCGTCAAAGGAAAGCTGGGAATAAATAAATCCGCGTCAGTTAAGTAACGAGACGATACCCCTAGAACTATTATAATAGCTAAACATTTCTAGTGCTCGTTACAGACAACGATTTATCTCTTACGCAAATCCATTCCTAACCCACGATCTATATTTTTCAATAACCCACCTCCTTTCTCGCGACATTTCATCCCAAGAACTCGCTCGTCGTGCCATCCAAGCCTCTATACACGTTTATGATACGTTCAAATGCGCGCATAAAGGTAATGAGCGATGGTCCACGGATGAGCAGCGGTAATTCGTTCTAAAAAGGCGGAGGCCTAAATGTACATTAGAAAGTTCCACGGGATAACGAGGTAAGAGCCTTTCAGGAGAAGGAAGGTGGAAAGGCCCCCCCACGGAAGCCAAAGTCGTTGGGTCCTCGGACCTGTGACATACGACACGGCCGTACGTAATACCGGCGAATCGACGCGTTTCTCTTATAAATACCCGTCGATATACAACGAGAGCCTGGTACGAGGAAGACGAGGGGTACGAACAGATCTGACGCGTCGGTAAATTTCGACGTGATCACCGGGCACGGCTTTACGACAAACGAAAGAGCCTGGTATTATACCGTAATATTCTGTCGAATTTACGAGACGGCGTGTGTTACGGCTTTATTATGGACGCGACACCAGTAACCCACGACCGATACCGGGGTGTCCTCCTCTGCCTCGGGTGACTCTCTGTAAATTCACCGTTTTTATAAGACCCTACCCCGAGTCTAGGGCCTGCGGTGCAAATTCGCACGACAAATGAGACTCGTCGCGGCGTAAGCGTAGCCGGCCTGCATGGAGGACCGTTTAAAGGTCGATTTACGCTACATGTAACGCAAACGCCACAGAACGAAAGGTTACCGTTACGTAAAACTGTAATATAACGTAATTAGATACGACAGTTTGCTCTAACGAGTACCAACGCCTTCTTGGCGATTTTACTTTTGCGGTATTATTAACGGTCGAAGAAAGCGCTTGCGTATAAGGAATAAACATGAAGATATGAAGTATTTGGAGGAGTGTGGAATTATGCAAGATATACGAGAAGGAAGAGCGTAATGTTGTAGTGTTAAATTTACGAATTATTTGGTTAAATTAATACAGCGCATGGTTTTTTTAAAGCCTGATTTGTAGTAATGATTAGTAGTAAATCTTTATATTGGTATAAAACATAATAAAAAAGTAGTTCTTGTTGATTGATTATTTGGTACCTTTCATTATTTTATAAAAGGATAAAAAATATAATAATGATACGATATCTTTTTCCGACTTGAAGAGAAATACAATTTTTTAGATGCATGTATTAAATTGCCAGTATTGAATAACGTGATACCTTTTATTATTTGTTCTTTCTGTAATAAATCAATAACGCAATGCTCTGCTTATTGAACTTTGCCTTGCAATTTAGCTTTTTACGAACATAATCAAATTTCAAAAAACAGTAAATGCGTACGTAAATCTCATGCTAGAGAACCCCGAATTTATAAACGATTTAAAATAAAAAAATAGATCGCGGATGAAAGGGTAGAGTTCAAAATTACGCTTGTTCTACATCGGGTTTCGACATAATCTCATGCCAACCGTTAAATTGTAGCTTGTCTCAAATCCGGCGCACGTGAAATTAATGTTTAACAACCCTACTCAACCAGAGCTATTATTGGCCTGACGCAATTATCAAGATCGATTTATCTCAGTATCGACATTAAAGTTGCAGAGCTGCGAATAAGATTTTACATACGCCTCGTTTTTGTCGTAAGTCCTCGAATATGTGCTGATCGTAAAAGCGTGTTGCACGATCGCATCAAGGTCGCATTCTTTATTACAAACCGTATTTCTCGTCGAAATATGTTTCATCGAACCAATTCGCATCTTGAATGCACGTTAATCGGCCCCCTTCATACTCCTTATTACGCGTAAATGTAACGCTTTGAAAATCGATACGATTCCGTGTAATTGCGAAATTCCATTGGTCCGAGAAATATCATTATCGCATCAGCGTGGGCCCGGGGCTACGTTTTTGCACGATGCAGTGGGAACGACGATCGGTGTTGACATTATCTAGGAAAAGAAGCTGAAACTGGCTGCCGGCAGACCGGTATAACGAGTGCTCGCGGGCGTCTCGTCCGGACGAGAAAATAGAGACCTCTTTTACATGAAAATGGGGATGAATTAAGGGCGCATTCGATGGTTGCTGCTGTGTAGCGAAAACTAGAGTTTGAGCGAGATTAAAAAGAGCATTAATTGGGGCTGATGGGTCGCGGGTCGTTGACACGTCATGACAATCGGAATAAATTTATTCTGTTGTGTACATCGTAGGCTCTGAATATAAATTCTCGGCGATCGTGGAGTCGCGAATGTAATCGTAGATACGACTGTGAATTCAGGGCTTTAACCATGGTAACTTAGTATGACGACACTACAAATCCTTATAATTATAATCTCAATTTTCGATATACTATAATACTACGTTCAAAATTAAATATATATATTACACAGGCAATTCAAAGCCTGTTGTAATTAAATATATATATTACACAGGCAATACCACGAATAATACTACGTTCAAAATTAAATATATATATTACACAGGCAATTCAAAGCGAGACTATGCACGTGCAAGTTCAAGCTTTCAGCTGCCGTTCCCTTCATTCAAATTCCCTTTTTCCTGAAGGCAAAGCCTCGCACGCAAAAAGAGCCTTCCGCAATTTTTCTTTACTTTTATATCGGAAATGATCCTGCACTCACTTCTGCCACGATTCTCCACGCAAACCAGTATCTTTTAATAACACTTGTTATTGAGAGAAGTGGTATTACCGCGGGCAGCGAACCTTTTACCGGGGCATAATGGTACGTCGATCGCAAAACGGATGCTCGTCCCACGAGTCTCGTTAGGAAAACAGAAACGCGCGACGCCATGCGCCGCGGGAACGGAATTATCGGGGACTCGAAGAAATCCGACTCCCCGTAGGCGGCTTTGTAGTGCTAAGACGTCGCCTACCTGTGCTCGTGGCATTTATTAAATCTCATTCTGGCATCTTCTCTCTTGCCTCCTGTCTCGGGTTACCCTTCTTGTATCCACGTTGCTGCCAGGAATGCATCCTAGATCCAATGCAAGATCCTGGCCCTCCCGCGATTTGCGGGACTTAACCTTCCCTTTTTTTCCTTCCCTTCTCCTCGCGCCTGCCGCTCGGTTTACGAGGCGACGGGTCCTGCGACTTTTTAGCCTCTCAGAGATGATATTTTGAGAGGACGCGGCCGAGGGATTCATATCGGTGTTTCAAGGAAGTAGCAGGATACGACGATTGGGGTGTACGATCGAAATTGAAGTCCATCGTGCACGGAAATAAGAAAAAGTCTTCTGGGGGGAATGCCGCTTTCTCGTATCTGAAAGGCCTCGTGCCAGGCGGAGGATTCGGTGGGAGGGGGCAGGCGTTATTAAGTTCCCGTGAAAAGACCCTTTTCCTCATCGATACGGAACTGAGGGCCCCTCAGCGAGGGATTACTCAAAGGGAGAAAAGCTATTTCGTATTCTGAATATTTCAATGCTACTGCTGTAAAGTAAAATACTTGGGCTTGGGACTTTTTATCGATCGACCGGAGTACGGTGAGTGACACCGAGATGCGCATCGAGGACATATTCGAGTCATTAGAGCGGTCGGATGTGTTCGGATAAAAAAGAAAAAAAAAACTGACGACCGTAGACAACGTCGCTTTTGATAGATGACCGCCCAAACGGGCGACGATTTATTCTCGTAATTTATTCCTGGACCGTGTAGCCGTCAATACGAGGTTACAGATCATAACGGATAATATACGGGACGAGTTTCCACTCCGAAGTCGTCGTGTTTGAGATCGAGCCGAAAATGATCCTCGTCCATCAACGTTGCCCTATTGCCCGCGATCGTTTGGAAAGCAAAAGGTCATCCATAGTGTTTGCAAACTTCTGGGGAACGTCCAAGGGTACGGTGCACGCATTCTTCTGAGTCACGAACAATGGGGAGGAAGTCGACTTCCAGATAGGGAGAAAAGAAACGGGTCTATTTGAAATGAAATACGCGCATAACCACGTCTTTTTTGGTGTTCGAGCCAAGGATAGTGTCCAGAAACTGGTTGGGGTACGGTAGTACCCCGCAGCGTCAGTGTATGCCTCCTTCCAAACTCGTATTTCCTTTTCCACCGATGCATCCGACCTGACAGTCCAGAATGACTTGCTATCCGCTACTCGTTTCGACCTTTGTAGCGTGCTTACTGAAACCAACAACGCCTGTTTACTCGAATCTCGAGAATCCCGTGGAGGAGCCTCCACGAGGGCTGTCCTTGCGAGCACTTAATCTATAAGAGCATTGTCCTAAAGGCACTACAAGAAAAATATCGAAGGCATTTACGGGACGTAGAAGGAGAAACGCTTTCGTAACCTACGGCCCCTTAAGGAGATAACGAACGACGCGTTGAAACGTCGAGCGCGAAGCGTGGAAAGCACGAAAACAGGCACGCAACTACCTCCATCCCTCCCCCCCCCCCTCTCTCTCTTTCTGAACGCACCTGGATCGCTCTTTGTTACACCGATATGCCTCTGTTATCTGTTAGTCCCAACCATCCTACCCTACCGTCCGGTCAGCGCAACACGATACAACACGGTGCATACCGTGGGTGATAGGCCGCAGGAAGTCGTAATCTCCCTTTCGGCGGTCTAGGTTTATGCCCGTGTTCACGATACTCCGAACCGTGTGATCCGAACGCAGAAACATTCACGATCGCTCCGCTTCGTTATCCCCGATGCGAATAATAATTCCCGTGTAACGAGACCTAATGATGGGAAATCGCACAGGTTTCGACGACCCCCGGTTGTTGTGGGATACACCGATTGACTTTATCGCGTTGCTCTCAAGGCGATCGATTTTGATGGGCCTCGCGACTATAAGCTAATTTCACGTCGAATGAAAGCACCTAATGCCTGCCAAGGGAAAATCCGTTTAGCGTCGTCGTAGCTTCTTAAGATAAATTGGTTTCGGGGGATTTCTAAAGCAGGTCCTACGACGCAGGATGTTCGAGGGTATCAGCAGATCCTTTGTGGCCGTAGCCTTCCCCCGAGAGTCCCGGCGTTGCCAACGGAATAGTGGACGTCCTGAATGTCAACCGTGACCCAACAATGCCTGCGGAAGACACTGCTGGAGATCCGCAGGGGAGCGAATGCCTTTAACCCCCACAAAAACCTGTATTTCCGACACGCCTGTAGGTCCGCGTTGAGAACTTCATCCGGGGAGAACGGCCTGGGGTGTGGAAAATACGTAAAAGAAGTTTCCAGTTTTAAACGTTCGACATGCGGTTAGACTGAGCCTCGTAGAAATCGCCGTGGGAGTGTTTATTGTGGAGGGCATAGCGGAGAAAGAAATATGGGTTTTATTAATCCGGTCGCACATTGCGCCTTCTCTGCAGAGCGTTATTAAAAGCTGTTTGTTATGCTGGGGATATTCTTTAGTTTCTGCGCTTAGTAACGGGTACTTGGTTAATCTTTGTGCATATTTATAAATAAATTGCGCCGTTGTGAAATTATTTAATGTTTCAAAATCTTGAAAATCTAGACTATGGTAAAAGGCTGTATAAATTTGAGTTTTTAAGCTATTATGCTAAAGCTGCCGACGATAGACATTTGTTGTCAAAGGTCTGTACGTATACCTTTAAGCGTTGTTGGGCGAAAATAATTTCCGCATTTAATTATATTGTATCCAATGTTCGTCCCTTGAGTTAATGTAATTCTCATTTTCCGTTTTTCCGCCGACGATGTTTAGTTCTTTACTAGTACGTTACAATACTTATTTAATGATTGTATATTTGTAAGGAACTACTTGCAGCTTTATGCCCGCACGTAAGAAGCCTATTCTCGTTAAAGACAAAACGTGAACTGTTTTTCATGTTAAAAACAGCAATAATAATATTTTATGCATCAAAATAAAAAATAATAAATTTAAATATAAAGGTAACTACTGTATTATGATTAACTATATTTCATAAACATCGAACAAAGTGACTTAGCTTGTGCATATAAAGTTTTTTAGAATCGCAGGACAACTAGAAGTATAATCAATTTGAAAAAAAAAAAGAAGGAAGGAACCCAAGACACGCGATAGAAACTATGTTTTTCCATCGTCCGTAACTTCTTTAACGATCCATATTTCGTAGGTCGTAACCGAAGTCGAAAGTTCTTCTCCCGCAAGATCGCCACTTGCTCTCCGCGCCAAGATATTTTATGGCCAAGTTTTTAATACTATAATCATACTTCTTTCAAGGAGATATACTTAAATCGTATTACGCTATTCTCTCGAATTCTCTTCAGCGCTTCTTTAACTTCGCAGCCATCCCTCTCGGTTTCTGGCAGGCTGCTCGCGACGGGGCGCCGGAGAAATACGGAGCCTCGGCAAAAAAAAGCATTATTATGCAAAGTTTTGACTTCGCATTTCGCGGCGACTGGTCCAGCCTTCCACTCGAAGAAAAAGAATAGACCCCGATCCTTGGAACGACTTCGACTTACAATAAACTCGAGGACGAGCCCGGCTCTAGACACGACCGATGGGAGCGGAATCCGTAGAAAACGGGCGGCTGCTTCCAATGCGATAATGCGAAGGAAAGTTCCGCGGAATATCCCGCAAAAGTTTCTCCGATCGATCTCTCTCTTGAATTATTCGTCGCGCGGAAGGTATGGTTTTTACCGCGTCCAGGGCCCATTCTGTCGGACGAAAAAAATGCATCGGACCAGGCGCCAGCGAGTCCATTTGTACGAGACGCTCTTAAAATTTAAGTTTCCAGGCGAATTCTAGCAGGTATTGTTACGAGAATAATCGTTAAATTCTTCGTCCCTGCCCCAACCGCAGGAATCGTTGTAAAAGTTGCAACTATTGTTAAGAATCTTTGCCTCTGGCTGCCCATCGAAGTTATATTCCGGCCTAACGAACGGACTTGATGCATATAATTACAGTAACTTTATTCTCGAGCGTTGGTCGTGAAAGTCACTGATTAAAAATCGGTAATATCGTCCTTGGCAGTTAATGGTTAATGTTACGTAAACGCTAACTTTACTGTTCGATATTATAACTCCTGACGTTAATGAATATTGAATCCGAAAGTAAGTAACGTCTTAATACTACACAGTTACCTTGTGTATCTTGCGAGTGAAAATCTCCGTTCACAATGTGCAATTCCCATAGAAAATGATTTTCACTAATCTGAAATTTACTTATATGGAGTATACAGTCCACCAAATTTAATAACGAGTAACAGGGTCCTTTCTAACAACGCACAAATTTAAAAAGCCCCTTGTCGTGTAAATTGAATTACGAATTGCGTAAACATGAAATGTAATCGAATGTACCTTCTTACGCATTTAACGCAGCAATACAATATATAAGTATTCGAAGAACCTTCAATTCGCTTAAACTATTACTGTTAAAACACAGAATACAAAAGATAATGAATGACAATAAGATCGGGTGAAAATAATATGCATTTATTTCAGTTACTTTAGTCTTCACAGACACGTTATTAATAAAATTATACATTACCCCTCGGTGCAGGTTAGCCTGACGGCCATTACTACTGGGAGTGAGGAAGGATTTAACAACATAATTAACGCCACACGACTTATGCGATGCCTACGCATATAGTCATAGCAATCCAAATCGAAGAATAAGCGACCGAGCTAGCGAGAGCCGGCCATTCAGCTACGACTGACTGAGCATTGACTTATGAAGGGATGTCCCTGCAGTAGGAAACCGTACATTGCGCTCGAAGGATCGTAATGGAGCACCTTGCGCGTACGCGGAATTACTGGGTGTCTTCATTGTTATAGACCTTAGGTCGGGGCGACACGAGATCATAATCAGAGCCGATCCTTGCCGTTCGTCATTTCTATCCACCGCCGCGGTCTCCGCCGGTCCCCGAAGGGAAAGGGGGCTACCCCTCGGTTCAACAGCACCCAGGGGCAGTCGGGGGAAAGTACTCTGGGGTGAGCGTATCCCTTAGTGCTCGTAGAAATTCCATGGACACTGTATTCTTGGGAGGGAATGCAGGCGGCCGCGATATCGCGACGGACGCTTCTCCGACGCATGAAACGTGCCCCGCGGTATACCTCGTCTTAACGCGCCCGGGGGAGGTTGGCTTGCAAAAAAGTCATCGAGAATTACGTTATGCTCGTATCTCAAATCTCGACGAGGCATCTCGTTCCCGCATCGGTAGGATATAACGAGAGAGAACGATTAGCATTTTATCAGCGCCGCGTTACGATAGCTCTGAGCCCTGAAACAGAGAAAAAGGAGTACCAGGGGTTCCCATTGGACACGCCTTGTCGCTGCAGGTGTGCCGGGGCCTGGTATTATTTATTGGGTATCCCCGAATCACCATTACTCTACGAATCTCAGGAATAACCCTGTTTCGTATCGAAATCGAACAAGGCGTACGTCAGCAAGGAGGAAGCCATTGCCTACGAGGCCGTAGATGGAAATTAGCCGATGCTCGTGGTCGTGTCCTCAGGGTCAGCCCGATACTCGATCTTTATAGGAGGTAGGTCCAGGGGAACCGGTCGTGACCGTACCTACACGAGACATCGTTAATGCCACCGGAGAGCGAGCCAAACGAAAATCTACCTCCGAGCGTAGGGTGACTCGGTGCCTCCCCGGCCGCACGATTTCTCCATCCGCTACCAGCCGGAAAAAAAGGAGCAAGTCGCACGGAACGAGGCGAAACCTCTAGGACGA
Organism: Ampulex compressa; assembly: GCA_038496175.1. Classification (NCBI taxonomy): domain Eukaryota; kingdom Metazoa; phylum Arthropoda; class Insecta; order Hymenoptera; family Ampulicidae; genus Ampulex; species Ampulex compressa. Next base: position 75,882 of record JBCFXI010000462.1, on the reverse strand, counting down.
TAATTAGCGATCGAGGGTCCCGAAGAAGACTCGGGCCATCTCGTTATCCACGCCACGGCGCCCAGCGTGACGTCAGCGCGCGTGTAGAGGTCGGTTTGAGAGGGTAACGCGGTGCACGTCGCGTGCACACGCACGCAGAAACAGGTGTGCACGTATGCGCTGGTACAGGGAGACGCCAGTAGGAACATACAGGATCGAGCGACTCTCGCAGGCTCGGCTGGTCACGTACACGGGAGGCACACGAAGGGACCCAAGCACGCATGCTGGCTAAGGGCCGCGCGGAGGGGGAGGCGCCTCGGCCGAAATGCAACGGAAATTGCCGAGGCTGTATCCCCACCCGAACGGCCGTCCGCGTCGGATCGTCGCTTTCGTGCTCCCCTCGCCTGCGCTCTCACGTCAGTGCGTTCTCGGCCGGTGTTGGGGATGGTACGGTTCTCCGGTCGACAATCCACACGTGCATCGTTCGACGCCTTCTCGTTTCGTGTTGCCGGCGAGAGCGTGCGCGCGAAACAAAATATTTGGAAAAAGAGCCGGTGTGTCTGTGCTTAGACGGGTGAAGGGGGGAGGGGGGAAGCGCTTGTAATCCAGTGCAGAGAGCAAGCATCCCGGTTCGCCGTGAGTCACGTTACGTGCATACATTTACGGGCTTGATTTAGTGCCGCAGCCGTGTATATACACGATTCCCGTTCGCCGCTCAAAAGGGAAAAAAGATTCCGGAAGCGGTCGCCTACTTTCCGTCTCTGTCGCCGTAGTTTGTTATTTTGTTCCTGCCGGGGTGAAGTCGATAATGGATTAATTCTCGCCGGGGTAAACTCCCCGGCGGCTTTGGCCGTGCCAGAATACACCGAGTTGCGGCAGCAGCACGCTCTGCGATAAATCAAGGTGAGATCCGGCTTTGTTTTCGAGAAGGGTGCCCCGATAGCCGGTCTACCATTGACCGGCCTCCTCGCTGAACCGTTCCAGGCTCTCTCGTCTCTCTTCCCTCTCTCTATCGTTTCTTCTCGCATATGTCTTCCTCTCTCTCTCTCTCTTTCTCTCCTTTCCTCTCCTTCTCTCTCTCTCTCCCTCTCTCTCCTCCTCTCTCTAGCCTTCGTCTTTCCCTCTTTGTCCCTTTTCCTTTCTCGACTCTCTCCTTCCATCCTACTTTTCGACGCTGCAAACGAGCATCCACGAGCATGTAGCATATATTTTGCGGCCTCTTTCTCTGTCCTCCCATGCCGGTGGACGGTGCATAGGGACCAACGAGAAACACATGCACGCAAAGCCGTAGCACCCCACGCTCGGTCCTTCTGTATCCGAATGCCGAACGACGGACCTTGCTTCCAACTCTCCCCCTGCTATTTCACCGATGCCGAATCACTTTCTCCCCCTTCTCCCCGCTGGTGCACACACGACCGTAGTACTCGTGCATGGGTCATCCGTGAATAGCCTGCCGGCTCCTTCGTGACGGCCCACGAAATCCAAGGGATTCGATCGATATCACCGAAAAATTCCCTCACCTTACCGCGGCCAGTATCGTCGACACCTCACTAACGAAACGCGAGGTAGCCTCGTTTGCGTTGCTCCGCGATACAATGTTTAAGCGCTATCTATTTAGCATAAACATATGCCGGCGATGCTGAAATGCAACTGCCCTTGCGCCGAGTTCTGCTTCGAGGCGAGGCCGAGAGCGTATGAATAACAGGTATGCAGTTAGGCGCACTGTCAGGAGGGAACGCCGAGAAGTCAGGTTTCGTCGATCGAAACGAAACTTTGTAAGTACGTCGAATGACTCGAGGCATGGACAACAATGTGTCTTTTGATGCACTTTGAAACTGGGAAACCTGATCGCAAAGCGGAAATGTCTATCCTTCTATGCGGCGTCGAAGTTCGAAGCATCAAAGGAACATGTGTTGAATAATTGTGGAAAGGTGAAGTAAGAGCCGAGGATATCTATGGGGAAATTGTAGAGCTATCGCGAGAAGTTCCGCGTTGGAGCAAAGATATTTGTGGACGTTTTATTATTCTATTTTCCTAATGGTCTTTCGTCGATACAGTCTTGTCTAAAAATATATTTCTTAAGATCTCGTACTTCTTTAAGTAACCCGATCTTCGTACGGCCCTCATTTCCAGATACCTAAACTACCGCGCTAAATCATGGTCAGAAATGATTAGAGAATCTTATGGAGGTTAAACATTTCGTGCTTCTTTTACATTGCGGATGCATTTCTGAGCTTCAAAGAGGATTGAGAACGATGGAACACGACGTTGAACATGGCCCGAGTCGCTTTACGTATCTACAAAGTTTCATCTTGATGGCGAATTTCATATGCGTAGCGTTCACCTGTGAGATCTTATCTGTAAATGAAATTGACATCTCGTCAGACACGGCTATCAACTTGAATCGGATATAAGAAAGTTGGCGCTACGCTATCGCAGTTACAGCTTTTGACTATAATCTATGCTAATTATATATCAATTGCCGATACTCGATAAGCCATTTATTCAATCATTCTTCCAACGTCAATATTGACGAAGAAAACTTACGATACGTAAGAAAGTTAGTCCACCTCCAATATGTGCAATACTTGCAAGAGAATAACTAGATCTAAACACTATTACTTGCTCGTAACAACATATTAGCCGATATCGGTACGTAGATACTGCAGAGTTAATATTAAAAGTCGATATCCCGATATGTCTGTAAAGAGTAAAGTGAGCAAGAACTGAAAACAATAAGTCCATTTGATGCCTTACGCACGACAACAAAATGATTTTCGAAAATGCACCGTAATAAGTTCAGAAATATTTAACAAGAAATTAGGGACAGATCATCTTTGTTTTGGTTGTACTATAATTAATACCTAAAAGGGCAAAAATCATTTAGACGTTTGATATGGTAGATGAATTGGAAATGTAACAATATAGTAAATACGTATCGTAAAAATGAATTTGCCGATCAGTACCTATTATCTTGGCCTTTACCTTATGACACATTTCCGTTTAATGAACCGAACGTATTCGCGTGCACCGTTTTGTTCGAAAGGAATTACTTTCACAGCCGTAGTCGGCGGTACGCTCTAACATTGCAACGATATGGGAGAACGGACAACTTCCGTGGACTTTGCCCTCGTTGACACCCGATCTAATCTAACTCAGGATGAAAAAACCGAAAAACTGCGGACGTTTATCTGTTGCACTTTTTACGACTATCGCGCGGCTTCCTTCCTGCCCTTCGTGCTCTTCTCGTTAAATTCGCGCCGGGCCCACCGCGCGATATTTACGAGCGTGTATTTTTCCTTTCCCCCCCAACGATACATCGCCGCCATGGGAGGATTTGGTTCTGCGATCGGCCTCTTGAGCTCCTTGAAAATACTGTCGTAAATTGAACGTCAGACCCGGTTTCTACAATATCGGCTACTTGCCATTCTGATAAGAGCTCAGGGCCTGCATCGTGTACAATTACTGGCAGTCCTGAATTGGTAACGATCGATGATATCTGTAATCCTGATATTGAGTTAACTTTTAATTATCGACTTAGAAATTCGAGAACGAATGCCGTGGGAATGTATCGATACGCACAAATGTTCTAATGAAGGTACAACAACCATGAGTCTGGTGTGGTCACTTTTTGCGGTACAATACTTTGATCATGAATGACAATGTAAAGGAATGTTGGAGACGATCTGGCAACATCATGCACGGCGTAGGTGTGGCTTTTTACCCTATTTTCCCAGCTGTCAGATGTCGCCTGTTAATATTGGGAATTTAATTACGCCCGTGGCGTTTGTGTGACGTTTCTAATACAGCCTTTTTCCTTGCGACATTTCGTGAATTTGAAGAAAAGAAACCTTAAAATACACAGCCTCGGTATCGTGTTAAGCTTGTAACTAATTTTATTAGAAAGACAGAAATCTTAATACTACTTGAGGTTATATGCTCGAAAACTATAACATTCGCAATTCATGTACATGCACGGTTGAAATTGATTGTTACATATAATACTTTATCATAATATGCATCGCGTAACGAAAAATTCTTTTCAGTATCTTAGGCAAAATATACATTATCTTAGCATTGAAAATATTAATAAACACCACGCGATTCGTTTCACCAATGCGAAGAAATCATTTACTGTACTGTGCTACATTTACCAATGCATTACGTCCGACCACTTAAGGAGGCCTGTGAAACATTTCCTTTTTAATCTTCTCGAGATTGGTTCGAAACGCGTTGAGGTCGCTGTATCGACGCGCGCGTCTATTCGCTCTTTGTGTGTTCCGTGAGGCGGATTATTTTCTCCCGAACCGGAGTGTGGCAGAAGGTAGAATCGCAAATTGGAACGCGTCGTTTCTCGGGCAGCATCGATCGTTTCGTTTCGATCGGTGCTTTCCGCCGGCAGACGGGGAAACGTCGAATCTTCAATCGGGGGATTCAGCGAATCGTGTGTCCGCTGCTTATGGAAGATCATGCGTGACTAATGCTCGAAATGCGCAATGTGTAGTACTGGTGAACGGCAATGGGAAACTAGACGTCTTCGGAATGGACAGTAATAATTAGTCGTCTTGCTCGAACCGCGAGCGTCGGTTGCCAAGGCAATAAAAAGTCTAAGCTCGCTCGTTTGCCGTGATATATCGTCGTCCAGGTGGGAGATGTCTGCGACCGCAGTCGCTCCTCCCTATCCTTTTGGATATTTCAGGGCGCGCCTGGCACCCTTTACAACTTGTTCGTTGGAGGAAACGAGGAGAGTGTAGGAACAACGAGCGGCGTGATCGCCTCATTTCGAACGGCAAAGACGTCGAATTATCTCGACGGGAAGGAGATAATCGGAGCGAGATTATCGCCCAAGAAATCGAAAATTAGAGTGCGATAACATCGCGGCACGTCGCGCGCACCGTAATATAGTTCCTGGCTATTTCACTGTTTATCTTGACTTCGTACCTCATATTTTTCCTCCCGAAACGAATCGATTTCCCCGCCTCCGTAGGTGCTTCTTCCGAGCGTTGCCAGCAATACGCGTGTGTTATTATCGCCGAGGCATAATGCGTCGTTCTACTTTATTGTAATAAAGAGCGCGTTTCGTACTTTAGTATCTGGCAAACCTACATCGAGGTGTCCCTCGGTGGTAGAAACGAGTTCCCCGAGAATCCATAGCCTTTTTTGGTCCACCCTCGTGTCTCTTTCTCTCTGTGCTCTGTAAAAGCCGTGAAAGGCGAAGGCGAACGCGCCGGAGTCACCGTGAAAAGAGCGCTTAATGAAAGAAAGAAAATGTTTGGAAAGGGCAAAAACCCAAAGTGCGTTTAAACCGCCCCGGCATTATGCACCCCGCTTTAAGTATCGAACAATAGTTTCGTCTGCTTCGGTCATTGTCCTCTCGCGGCACGCGCGAAAAGCTTCCCGTGAATTCACGAAAAACGAAATGGGGTGAATCGACCGGCATTAGCATTAGAATCGTACCTAACGTTATTCCATTTCGAGCGGGTGCCGGTGTCGCATACAAATTTCGTCGGGCATCAATGGGCGCCTTTAATTGTCGTTCTCTCCGAGAAAACGGTGTCGTGAATTCCTGCCGAGTGTCAGTCGTACCAGTTCTTAAATTCTCTTCACGGCGATTACCGTCGAGCGCGGGGCGTCAAGCGGGACTCGATCTTGGGAGAACAATTCCGATAGCATCGCATACCGGGTGTGCGGGGACAAGTACGTAAATAAAAGGCCCCGTCGCGCCCACCGATGTTGCAAGCATTCGAGGTACTCGCGCTTTCCGCCTCCGTCCCGCTGGCTCGCACCTCGCAGTATGCGCTGCCAGTGTACAATACTTATTTATTGCGTTAATTACAACGCCCGGCTTGTTCTTGTTACGACGCCCACGGCCGTGCCGCCTCGTGAATGGCCAGTGGGGTGGGTCCACGGACGAGAAGTGGGCGCCACGGCCGTGGAAGGGTTTTAGGATCCGCAAACCCGCCCGTTTCGCCCACTGTAAACGTGCAGGTTCGCCCATTGTGCTTAACTGAATTATTTTTTAACGAGTTACCTGCACGCCCGCTCTCTTCCTCGCCGTTGTGATGCGGTAAACTCGCCTCGCTCTGCGGGACTTTTTGTCTTAACCCCTTATCAGCTCGCGCCGACGACCGCGCTCTCTCCTCCGTTCGTCCCTTTCGGCACAGAAGCGGGAAGGAGCGGACGCCACAGTGTACCCTTTGTTTTTACCTGGTCTCGAACAGGTGACGCGTCGCGCATACGCACCGCTCGGTTTGCCATAGACAACCGTAGGAAACGGTTGCCATTGCTAAGGATTATTCGTGGGCCATTTTCACGCTTCGAGTTTTATAGGTATTTATTCGGATCGCTGGAACTCTTGTACTTGGCGAGAAATATCACTGATTTGTTAGGGAGATGATAAAATTAATTTGAGCAAAGCGTATCGGTAATGCGTTTCGAAACCTGTGTTTTATAAACCGGTTTGAGATATAATTTGAAGCCGGATAAATAAGTTTCGACCGTATTTTGTTGTAATGTGCTTGCTGGAAATACAAGACTGTTATATACTGTATATTAGAGACTTGGAAGAAGCACTCTACGGTGATTATAGTTTATTATAGTTCCTATTATAGTTGTAGTATATATAGTTTAAATATGTAATAGTTTAAAAATCTAAGAAATTAAATTTTGTATGTCCTAGGTGATTAATTACCGATTGAATGGCTTTCCACATTGTTGGATTATCCTTGTGGTAAAAATTGCCACAATGTATTATGGCGAAGTAATATTTCCGCTATGAATCACACATCGTTACGTTGTCTCTGAAATCGTCGAGTTATTTTGATGGTAAAACTAGCCACATAATCCTAGACGGTAAAACGACCTTCTGCAGTGGATCATAAAACGTTACGTTGATCTACAAATAGGCAAATCTGAGTCGAATGCGATAGTGGAAGATAACGCATGCTTATCCCTTATCGGTTTTTCTTAACACTTCCTGAGGTGGATTGTACATAGATCGCCGCACTCCTATCGTACTTAATGAAGGTTATAACCATAAATACCTGTTAGTTTTGTTACAGCATTTGCTCAGAAGTAACCTCTCGTAATTTACATAAATTTCCAAGAGGAAAAACCAGTCTGACATCATCGGAAGTGACGGCAAAAAGTAATTTAATTACGTGAAAGGCCCCATAACTCTGGAGATATTAGATAAAGATCTTAGAAATTGAAACGTGCATAATTCTATCAAGCTTCAGATCCTTCATAGGCGCTATAGAATATTCCAAGAAACACGCAAAACCTTTTCACGTTTATTAACGTACTCTAGCCGCGAAGGAGATAAGCGCGATCAGCTTACTCGATCAAATTGGAATATTTCAGACGGCAAGCTTTAAAACACGATGTCTACGGCGAGGCCGTACACACGGGGTACGCGTATAATTCCGCACTAGGCGTGCCTCCGTATACACAAAATTGCTTGCCGTCAGGGAAAAAATGGGAACCTCGGTGGCGAACGAACGGCAAACGCGTTAAACGGAACAAAGAGACGGTCGGACATTTTCATCGTGGAGGCATCCTCCACCGTGAGAGTAGCACCGGTGATCACCGCCTACGCGTTTCGTACGTATCATACAACGAGGCACACTTTTCATCCCGGTTACACAATTCCGCATAATTTGTACGATGCAGCTCGCGACGCGCGCGCGCGCGCGGGCTCGGTGCATCAGTGTGGGCCGTTCGATTCGCGGAATCCGCGCCGCTGCACACGTATATCTGCATAACGGGTGTGCGCCGCAAAAGGGTCGAAAAAAATGCCCCGCCGCCGCCGCCGTCGTCTTCGACGACTCGTGCGAGTTAACACCAGTTGCGAGACGACTCCCTCCCCCCTCCCCGCCCCTGCCTCCGCCCATAGGCCTCTCCTCGCCCCGCCTCACCCCGAGCGCCGTTTTGCTGCTCCCGCTCACCGGTATACGATGATGCCCCCTTTCGCGTGTTTGCCTTCCTCCCATTTCGTTCCTATCCTCTCTCTCCCCTCCCCCCTCCCTCGGCGCGGGCCCCGCTGGAATCTGCATCGAAACGCAGCGGTCCTTTCCCCACTCCTCGAAGGTCAGGGGACCACCGTGAATCGTCCGGGGATCACCGATCGTAACTCTTCGCCCCGGTATTCCCTCGCTCCGTGGCTTTTGCCAGCCGGCGATAGATAAGTAAAGGAGATACTGCTACCGCGAAAGAATTGGCCTTTTGTTTCCATGCACGAAGAATAGACAACCGGGGAGGAAGAAAAAAGAGGAATTAGCCGGAGGGCGCTGGTGGGGGGAGCTCATTTAAATTTAAGGCCTGGCAAGCGGCGGCGACTCTTTACCGGCCGGTGGATATTCCTCGGCAGTTTCGTTTTTAGAGTTGCGTTAAGTGTTGGGACGACGAGCGTTGCTTCTCAAACGGTTCGTTCTTTCGGATAACGCGATTTGATGGAGTACTACCTGGTGGGGGAGGATTGTGTAACGTTTGATTCGATCTTTCTGCGAAGTAGAAAAATCGCGGAGGATTGTTTTTTATTGCACGATTTTAGTAGAGTTCGAAGGTACGCTTGGAGGTGGATTTTAATTTTGAAAGTAAAACGCGTAGAAAATGGGCGATACGCCTTTTGCCAACATTGCTTTCGTTGCTTTTACGTTAAAATTTCTCTACACTGAATGCTATTAGTGACGGTTCTTCACAAGAGGATCATTAATTTTCTTTAACACGCAAAAGTCGACTGAAATAGAAAGGGTTGCAAGGATAAGACTAAAATTTGAACTTTGCCACTCATACCTTACTGATAGCGACGGGGAATTACCAACAATTTTCTCGTTGAAACTATAGTTAATAATTATAACTGTGACAAAAAACATTTTGCCATAATATATATTCATTATAAAGGTAATACCGATCGATAAAGAATAAAAGAATAAACATAGAAATAAACGGAGAACAAACAAGCACACATAGAATTTGATTAATCATTTTCACTTTACCAGAATACGATACAGCAGCAGCTTTTACCGTCCTTCGCTCGCATTTCAATAAACAACTCGAAGCAATTTTCTTAACGTTCCATTTCCACCGACTCCGATTAATCGAGAGTCTACCGTAATTTGTTTGCGCGCCAGCCAGCAGGAGATCTCAAACGATCTGCACAAGCGCGCGCGCGCTCTAGTCTGAGACGCGCAATTATCTCTTTGGACTCAGCGGGGGGTAAGGCCTTCTTCGTTAATCGTCACGTGCGACACCCTCTTGGGCATTTCGGTTGTCAAAATTTTGCATACGACACTAGCGGAAAGCTGGTGGGTCGATAGCAACGAGCACGCGGTGGGAAAAGCCTCTCCGAGGGGTGGCACACGATGCCGGGTAGAATGAGGATGGTATGGTGACGCTGACGATGCCGAGCGGTGGTGGTAGTGCGCCGCTGCTGGCGGCGGTGGTGGTGATGGTAGTGGTGGAGGAGGAGTAGCGACCCTATCGACCGTGTGCCAACGAGGAACGTCGTCACCACACCATAAGATTTCCCCTTACAGTCTTCTTACTTTCCAGGCCCAGCGTCTAGGAGTGTCATATATTTCTCAACGCTCGAAGGAATTTTTTTATGAAATCAGTATAACCCTCCCTATGTGACCGGCCAACTCTCGAATTCCCAAAGTTCAATGTCCCTGCTTGTGTAAAATATCGTCTATGCTGGGAGTCGTTTGGGTCGCGGGTTCGAATGAAATTCAAGAAACTTCGGAGATAAGTCCATGCGGTAAACATTTTGAATAGCCGGAAAGGCAGCGAGGAGCGAGTAAAAATGTTGATTTTTGATGATGTCCGAGTAAAGTCGGTGAAGTAAAGTGGGGACGAGATCGGCATGATCGAATCTTCATTAAAGTTTTCCGTCGCGATACGAGAAGAAGAACCAGCCAAGTTGTTGAAACGGGCTGGCAAGTCCGCTATTGGTCAACGAATCGGTAGTGCTCGCTTTGTTTGCAGTCAATTAATCCCCACCGATCCGCATGCGAGAGACGCGCGGGGCCGAATGAAATGAGATTTCTCTGCTATGTAGGAAATTCTACTCGCGTACCTGCGTGCATACGGGCCGCATGCGATGGGAGAAACGGCCGGCGAACGGGTTTTTTTTTCGGCGACGGTTTCGAAAAACTCACCGTTTCCTTAAACGACGCGTAAAATAATGACGTACTTGCCTGTTTCACCGACCGATGCGTTTTTAGCTGCCTATGCGCGTGCGTGCAGGTGCAGTCTTGTGTTACAGAAATCGAAGCGTTAAGATCGGCTTCGGCTTTAGATCTTCGCGATATGGCGGTCGGTCAGTAGACCTAAAAATCAACTTGACCCTCTTAACTGTCTGAAAATCTACTCCTCGCTCTTTCGTATATCGTGTAGACATCTAAGATACAGATAATTTTTTTTAACTGACACAGTTATGACTTTGGCGATAAATCAATAAGTCGTGCTACGCTTCATAGGTAAAATTAATAGCGATAATGTCGATTTCTTTACTAGAATCGGATGCTCGTGTTAGAGAGCAATACTCGGTAGTATCTTTCGAGAAACGGGTTACACAGAAATCTTATCATTGTACCATTCTCATATCCTTTTTCTTATTTCAAATATTTTTGTCAATTAGTGAAATAAGTATAATTATATGTGCTTTATCTTATTTTGTATTACACAACTAAATTTATACTAGTTTATGTAATTATTTCTGTTATTGTAAATTTAGTCGGATAAACATTTTTTCTACAAACAAATGCTTTCTTAATCGCTCATTCTGGGAGGAAATTGTTCGCACTGCATTATCCGCATGCGTTCTTTTTATTCCGTTTGCTTCTAAAAGTTATTAGTCTATATTTAAATTATATCCTTGTTTCATTTCATACAGATAAACTCATTTGAGTCCTTTCCAACATTAATTATTGCATCTGTAATTTGCATGTCTTTTTGTGCATATAAATAAATATCTAGACAGAGTTTTTAATATTACTCATCCCATTGTATCCATTGTATAGTTTTCTTTTTTTTTCTTGACCAGTACACACGACTAACTTAGCGTAACAATAAGTAAGCGCAGAGACAATCACGATTGCACCATACGTGCCATCACAGTGGACAATCACTTGAGAGCTGCGTGAGACGATCAATGATGGTCACGGTTATTTTCGAGGAAACCGCTCGATGAGGCAATGAATTTTTTTCGCAGAATATGGAACAAACGCGTGCCTTGTGCGTGGCTCCACATTATACCGTCTAATAAAGCTCCCGATCCGGCCCGACGTGTCCAGCCTGGCCTCATCGGCTTTTCATAGCGACCCTCAGCGCCTCATGTTTTCCGATTGCGCTCAGCCGTGGCACAGGCATTTCTGCGCCCAGCAGACGAGTATCCTATTATTTCAAAATATGCCATCATTCGATATTACTGGCAGCTGGCGATAACGATGAAATCATTGGCTGAAATTATTGTTGATCGCCATTATGACTAGCGTCGTACCACATTTTGCATCTGTTATGATTTCATCCTGTAGAGTGTGAAAGTAAAATTTTTTAAGAAGAGTAAAAGAGATGCTTGTGCTCGGTGTAAAAAAATTGAGTAAAATGTTTCAATTACATGGGAGAATTTATGGATTGAGGTTACATAGTTTCTTCTTATTTTCAGCTTGTTTATTGATTTTGATATAGCTATGATGAAAAAGGGTTATTGTTATTACTTCTACCGGAAGAATCGAACCAATCCTTTCGTCATTCCTTATTGGTACGATTAGAGTTTATCAACTACATTCACTCGAAGGTTTCGTATTATTTCTTAAAATTTTTCATAATTTGCTTGCATTACCTGGACAATTAAATGGATTCACTTATTTGCTCTCCTTTGTCTCGTCTTTTTTCTCAAAAATGTACTCAGTTTATTACAAATGGCAGAATAACGGCCAGTATCGGTGGTGTTAACGGAATACCTAAAGAAACTATTAAGCAACGCTTATATTGTCCTCGGGTTTTGCTGCATCGTAAACTTTATTTTGCGGTCCACGGTATGAACCGTAGCCATGTCCAATATACCCTACACGGGCGTGCGCATGTATAACGTGGGGAGGCCCACGTATCGGTCGTGCACGACCTCTTTCTCCCTCTTTCTCTTTCCTGGGCATACTGAAGCGGACGAGCGGGAAAGTTTATCGCGAAGCAACGAACGGTTGACAGGTCCGTGATGCATCGGTAGCGATTTGCATTGGCGTCGAGAGCACGGAAACCAGTCTCCGTCCTTTCTCGGGCAGGACAAAAATCATCCTGCGGAAGTTGGAATTCGGTTTGGACCGTTATGCGTAGGGAAACGAGGAGGGCGGGAGGCCGCACAGTAGCGTGGAAATTACGAGCGAACTTCGAACCCCGCCGTTGTAACCTGCGATCGTTATTACTGATTTCACATTCAATTTTTTAGCCAGCCCACCAGGGTTATCGGTGAAAATATTTCAGCGTGAATGTACATTCCTGCTTGGACCTCCGCAAACCACTAAGTGACTTTATAAAGCGAAATTGTATTTCCAACGGAGCTGGCGATTGTCCCACGCCCGGCTGGAATTTCGTGGCAAGTGCGAATTCTGTGCATACTCGGGGGTAACTTCGGCAATTTGTCGCGTTGGAAGCACTTCCCCCCACGCTTTAGGAGTCATTTACTCGGGGTTCCTCGACGTTGCAAAGGACCTTGGGGGGGGATTTATCGCGAGCAAGACCGAGATAATATCGAGGTACTTGGTACACTCCTACAGCCGATTCACGAATACGAGCGAGAATGCTCTCCTCGCATACTTATTTCCGTTTCTACAGCGTGGATTCATCGCCTCCAGGAGAGGCGCGTTTCCAGGTTACACTGTTTAATTCCCAAATGATAATTAAGTGACAACGAGCCGTTTAAAGAGCTTGTAAACACGAAACGCGCCGGCAGTTTATCTCTGCTCCCCCTCATTAAGAGGACTCATATCCTCGCCATAAATCGAGCTTCATCGAGATCCTAATTAAGGGCACATGTGAACGACACCTTGGCCCAGTGTCTCCAAAACTGGTTCCTCGCCGGTCCTTCGTGGACCGAGCTATCGGGCAGGGAGGATCTACACGGACGGTGCCTTTCCATCGACGTTATGCACCCTGGGTTCAAGGGCAACCCCGTGGGTAGGAGACAGATCGTCGTGGATAAGCAACCGACCAGCACAAGGTATAACAAGTTTGGTTCGGCTCCCTTCGTTCCTCCTTCCCTTCCCTTGTCCTCCACGTTGCTTTCTCCCTTTTCCATCGGGCGCGTCATCTTCGCAGCGGCCAAGGAGTGGAACGATGATTTACGGTCTCGAAGGGATCTCTGCAGCTCCTCGCCACGGAGGTCAAAGTGGATCCCTTTGGTCTTACCTGGCCTCCTCTATAGTCGTGCTTGGGGGTTTCACGGCGCCTGCGCACTGTTGTCCGGTTCAAAGGTAAACAGTAAACGTGGCAACGTTTACTCCCTTCCTTGCCCCTCCCCCTCCTCCCTACCGCTCGTCTCGCTTTTGCCCCTTCGGCGAAAACCTGGAGATGGCCGGGTATAACCTACCCGCAGCACCGTCCGGGGATGATGAGCCGACAAAAGCGTTGGCTTTATTTCGTTCGTTAGCCCCGCCGGCACTCGTCGGGCATCGATCGTTCCGCGATATTGGCCGGCCTCCGATTACAAAGGAGTTAAGTCCGAATCAACGAGTCGGATATTAATGGCCCCCGGGGGTAATTCATCGTTCCCCGGATTTCACAACCTTCCCGTATTTTTCACCTAGCGCGCCGCTTTCAAAGTGCCCCGGCTATCGATTTTCCATTCCTCCGTCCTCGTGAAACACTGGCCACCACCGCCTCTGTGCATTTTTGTAAATTACCGCGGCAGCCACGATAAAATCCGACGCGGTGTAAATTTCCCCGGGGTTCGTTTCTCGGCGCTGATAATAGAATAATGTATGCATTCCATACCGGCCGTTTCATAACATCGTGGAAAGTACCGGCTGGAGTGGCCAAGGTAAGGAGAAACGCGCGTATCCGATACGATACTATTTTCAATGTGAAACCTTTTGTGGTGCAATGCAGTTTGTGGAGAATAAGTATAGAATTTGCTATTAGTACGGTACAGATATTTGAGAGGAGCGAGGTCCTATCTGTATCCCGTACGGGGCAGAGAAATAAAGTACTAAAGTAAGAAGTATAGACTTTGCCAATCAAAGTATCGCGTAGAATTAACCATGTAACTTCCGTGATCCTCGAATTTACTGACCCTGGATAAATACATATACTGCACAAAATGTGTCGTGCAGCTGATCTTAAGATATGTAGAAAATTTTGTAATGTTCTCTGAATCAAACCACTCATCTTTATATTTCATGGATGCTTTATGTGAACTAAGAGAAATAGTTTTTATGATACATGGATAATTATTTACACTTCTGAACAACTGTACGCTGTTTGAATTCTTCTTGCATTAGAGACGTATTCCATGTTGGTAAGATTGAGCAGGGTCAACTGCATAGCCTGCATTCTCCCCGAGTTTCCGTCCACTCAATTGCTACCTGCAGGACCGCCTAAAATCCATTGTCCCCATAACACCCTCTGACAACGTTGAAGCACTTCAGCAGTGACTATACCGATGTAGTGAATAAGGACTCGAGTTTCTACCGAAAAGACCCGCTTAGTTCTGATCCATCGCCCCTGAAATGTTCCATGCAATCTGCGCTGTACTGCGACCATGCTTTGCATCTCACTTTGACAGTGCAACAATAACTGAGATTGACGGTCAATTCAGGGAACTCCGTAGCTAAACAAATACAAGCTTTATTAGCATGCAGATCAAACTTCTTAGAAAATGTTTGTCACATCGAGCTTTTCTTAATTTTCTACGTTGATGACTCAAATTGTTCAGTCTAAAACTTATATGAGTTTGATTGCATAGCATCGATTCTGCAGTATATGCATCATGTAATGAAATTCACAGACGATGGGTGGCACGGGAAATTGGGTCCTTACCCATTATGCCGCCACATTTTTTGCAGCTTATACCAGTAACATGAATCGAATGTGTCGAGACTTACGTACAAGCTACAGGTGGTTGTCTTGGATATTTCTTGCAAAAGTAAATGTACTATGCGTACAATACTCGAAAGACCATAACTTAGAAGCAGAATCGTGCCCGTCAGAGCACTTTTTCTCACATTCAGGTCCGTAATTTATTCAGCACTTTCCGGGTGTTATGAAATAACCCGCATTACCAAGAGCAGTACTTACCGATCGCTCGACAATGGACCGGATAAAGAAGAACGATCTATTAAAATTCCTCGCAACCGTACTAATTTCCATCAAATTATGCCGATTTTAGTTCAGTCCGCAGCCCTGACGAAACGAAAATGAAAGATAATTGCGGGAGTAGAATAATAGTTCTTGTACGTAATTAACTAGAAGAACGTTTTATTCGCAAGAAGAGCCTATTTATCAAACAGATATTTATTAGAAAATGCGACATTTCGGACGCATATGTGCGTTTCTTCTCAAGCTGAGGAAAGAAGAAGATACAATGCCAGACAAATAGAGAAATACTATATATTATACAAAGATAATATAAAATAGACCCTGACATATAACATCCCTTATAAATTAACGGTACCAAATTCAACAAGAATATAAAAGTGAGAAGCAGTAAAGAGAGTAACCAAATATTCGGCTCTTCTTCCAAACAAAACGTTCTTCTAAAATGAAAGATCATACATTTCCATCATCGTTAGGACTACAATGCACCATGCTCCATCTTAAATACAGTTAACGATTCGCGAAGTTTATAAGCAAATATCGATAGCTAACTAGCCCCCACCCAGGCTGCGCATCCGCTCGTTTACGGCGGCCCGGTTGGTCCTTAGGCGTCGTAAGCAACGCTCGATACCGTCGATAGAGCACGAGTTACGAGGTACCGGGTCGTTTCGAACATCCGGCTCAAAGGATACTCGGTTGGCCCCACGAAGGCGGAGGAAACACCGTGGAAACGCGCCGATGCCGCGGAGCGACGAATCCAATTAACCGGCCGCGCGAATCCATAATTCATTCCTAATTAATTAGCGTATACGTCGAGGATGAGCGAAGGAGCAGGAGGTTGGGGAGGGGGGGGGGGGTAAAGAGGAGTGGATCGCCGTGAGGCCGTGGGTGCGAAGGAGAACGCCGGAGAAAGAGGCGTGACAGCCGGTGATCCTTCTCGCCTCAGTTTACTCATGCTCGACGACGAGGAGCGCCACGTTGTAAATTCGCCAGCTAGGACAAAAGCGAGCGCGAACCCACTTCTCCGGCCTCGTGCCACGGCGAGGATAAATCTCTTCGTGTGCGATGATCGCACATACACATGCTCCGCGTTCACTCGGAACAGGATACGAGGGCCAAGGATGGGGATCGTACTCTACGCGTGCTCGAGAAGTTGAATTGTTTCGATACGTATCCCGTGTAAGATTGAAAAATGTTCATCCCTATCATGCTGGTTAACTCCTACTGCAGCTTATAGCAAATTTGCTCGGCTGTAAACACGCGGTAGATAGCTGCAGGGATGCCTTAACCGATCGTATGTCAAAGCCAAGTGCAACCCTAGAAAAGGCACTAATTGATTTATTTCCTATACTAAGCTAATTAAAGAAAAGGTATTTTTGAGTTTGTAATTTTTATAGCAGTGAGCACAGTTTTTAGGTACAAGATTCAAAACTGAAAGTTTTACTGCTTGAATAGGAACAAATAAAAAACCAACTTACCAAAAAAAGTGAGAATGCTAAATAATGGGTTAAAAGCGTATTTCTGATAAACAAAAATGGAAAAGCAGTGAAAAGTATCTAGATTTGGTCTTGCACAATATAATTGTAAAGCATCGGTAGCAAAAAGTAGAATGTCTAGTTGTACTCAACGTGCAGTCAAAAAAGAAAAATTATGCTTGTGTCTTGACGGGGATTTTTTATAATTGGAATAGTATAGTAAAGATTCTATTAGACGTTAAATTCCTATATCATTACGTTTCCTTAAGAAATAATACATTTATCGACACATATATATATTGCGTAATCATTGACATCTGCTGGTATTTGTAAGAATTGATGCATTATCTGGCGTACAGGTAAAGCATTCGATTTAATCTAGCGTGATATAATGCGGATTTGGACTGGTATTACACGATAAGAACTTAACCTTTAACAGCAAGTCTCTGGAATGTACATAGGTAATAGTCGAGTTATACACTATGTGAGTATATATTTGTACATTTTATTGCAAGTATAGTATATAGTGCAAACATGAAATTAAAGTGAAATATTGCTGCCTGATCAGGTTTCATTTTTATAACATGCGTTTGTAGGTAATACCATTAATTCTCGCGATAGTCATACAGAATTGAGTCACGTTATGTTAGATTTAAATAATAACTTTAAAAATCGTATTGCGCGAGACTCAGACATAATACATATTTCATTGTCTCGATTGTACTATATTTTCAATTATTGTCTTATCCATTATGGCTTTTCCAGACATTTAGACAAGAATGAAACGTATCAAGGATACCTCCGATGGTTCACTTTATCAATAGTTTCCATTATGAGCGAAACAACTGTCGACGCCTGAGATTTTCGTCAGTCAGACTGGAAAAATACGGGAGTCGCGGTAGCGTTTGGGCGAAACGCTAAACTTCTGCTAAAAATCGCTTGAGTTTTTCGCGAGCCCTTGCAAAAAAGGGTTGGTAATCAAAGGGTTAGCCGCGCACGAGGGGAGCTCCGTCGCGTCTTTGTATCCGCTTTCGCTCCTAGGGCGCGACGAAGTTGGAAACTCGAGTACGTGACACAGGAAGTGGCCACATTGACAGCCACTTTAAAGTCGACACCTTCTCAACAGTCGCGTATCCAGTCTCGTTACAGAACTTGATTCTTCCCGAAATACCGGCTGCGTGTTCCGGTGTGCGATTACCCACTGTCTGCATCTTGATCACGCGAAGCAACCTCGTGCTCCTTTTTTCTCCTCCTTCATTCTCGTTTTCTTCCCCCTATGCGCCCCTTCGGTGGAATCGAGACCACGAAGGTTTCTGGAGGAAGAAGTGGCTTAAGGGGACGATTAGAGGATCTTGTAGGAGTGAGGGGCCCTCCGTAGCCCGCAAGGCGTAACGCACAGTCCGCGAGCTCATCGATCGGGATGAAACTTTGTAATTATGTAGAGTGACTCGGGCTGCGTAGAACGGTATACTTTACTTGCGGCAAATCGCCCTAGGAGCTAAGAAATTAGATCTAAGAAAGGCACTGAATATTCTTTTCAGTTATAATGCATACGTTACAAAGGACAACAGGGAGACGAAAGTGTGTTGGAAATAAGTTATATTAGCATTAGTTTCCTACTGTAACCTTAATCCACACATAAACAGATATTAGACACACACACAATTAATTTCATGTAAGTAACAGTCTATCGATTTAAATTTCGGCCTTTTAGCTCAGAAAAATACAAAACAATTTTTACCTCAAGTCTGTGCGACCGAACCGTTCACATTATTGTATCACTTGACTTTAATTAATACAGGGAGGTGTTCTCCGTAATTTTTACTTTACTTCTACTTTTATTAGTAAAATTTGTTTGCTTTACTTTTATTAGAAGCTATAAAAAATACCTTAGGTCGGAATTAGCATTACATTCTTGGTAACAAAAATTGGGAGGTTGTGCTAGGAAGAAAAATTACGACAAATCTTTGACAGTAAGTTAAACACTCATTGAAACGTATTGTTGGTACTGATATAGTATGCGCTAGGACATTAATAATATCTACCATATGTACTTTTGTATCCTACATGAATCACTTGTCACTAAGTTTACACTCCCTCCAAAGTGATTTACACTTTATCAAAATCATGACGATACAGCACACACTATACCATCACCGCATTATGATTTCTTTTTTAAGATTTCCTTTGCAGGTATAGTCGAGAAGTTCTAAAATCGATATGGATTAGATACACGTCGTAGCAATAGATAAATTACAATTTGCACGAATGCCACAAATATTATTTACGACTTAAGTTTCTATACACCACCATGAGTGGCAGTTTTAATTAGGGGCTTCAGATTTGCGGGACTTCCTGGTTAATGCGTAGAGGTTTTCACGGACCATGTTCGTACTTCAACCGCATCACAACTACGCGTTGCTGGCACTCTTTTTTTTTTTATTGTACAACAGTAGTTAAAACTTTGTACTGCGCTCTTTTTTTGTTTGTCTTTACTTCTTTTTCAGGACTGGCTATTGTATTCGGTTAGTTAATAACCTACTACACGTTTTCAAGCTAGAATAGGATTTCTCCCTAGGATAATGTGTCGTAGAGATTCGGATCCTAGATATTACGTAATAATCCGGCAATCACAGCAGAGGTTGGAATATCGGATACGGAATATTGGAATTCGGAATGCTATCCCGTTTATCGATACTAGCTTCCAATCTTTGAAGCGCATAACGATCAACTCGTCATGAAATAGGGACATCGGAAATATGTATATGATACTATAGAAGAGATATTTGCAATTCAAACTTTGAATATCGATTCCATGAAATCAAGTTATCACTCCTTCCGTTACTATAGCTGCCTGTGGTTTTAAACCATAACGCGATTGACTCATCGTAAAATCTATTTTCGTCGAGCTTGTGCGATGAAAATCTTTATCGTGCGGTCACAGAAACGAATTCTATAAACCTTCGTAAAACGATATTGTGTAAACTGCTAAAAATTATAGTTGCACGTTTTTGACATCCTTTCAACAGAAACATTGTAAATACTTTTACAAAAAGTCAGGTGATTTTTCATTATTCCTTACAGTATTATACAGCCATACGTGAAAAATTGATTGCTTTGTTATATCTACATTTTATTGTAATATCTACATTTTTACTGCTGATATCTCTTTTTATTGATATTTATTAAAAATGTAAAACAGAGTTGCAAATTATGATGATGTTTTTTCAGCCCAACTATGTATTCATATAAAAAAATATACGAAATAAGAATACATGCCGTGATATGCACAATTCATTGTAAAGTCTTGTGATCTGCTCTTAATTATCCTACATAGCACACGCAAAATACGCGTGGTGTTCCGGAGCACTGCAAGACTGGTCTACGGAGAGGACCGAGGCCGTATTTCACTCTTCCGCCCGCAACGTGGGCGAGTATCAAGAATACCTTGGGCGCTTTTTATTTGGCCGTGCCATGAGTTCGCGCGTAATCGCGCATTGCGTGTGACGCCCGTGAAAAAGGAACGAATGCCACTGGTACTTGCCCGGCATGCTTCGGAATAAGATATATGGAGTTATTAAGAACGGCTCGGCGCTACGCGCACTTGGACACGTATAAAGTGTACTTTATAATCGCATAAAGGCACGAGGTACGGGTGCGAACGCGTATCGCCTTGGGGCTCTAATAAATAGTTCCGGTTATCGGTCCTGTCGCGACTTTGACTCACCCTTCCTACGTTCGTCAGCTCCCACTAACTCTTTTCGTTCTATGTCTATTAACCTTTTAATGCACCAATTACAAATCGTAAAACTATGCTATTTTATTGATCTTTTAATTTTTCCTCTTTAACGTTTTCTATATAAAGAAGCATTAGCAAATGTCGTAAAAAAGGGAATTGAAAAATAAAAGGTTTTTACATTAAAATGTTAACTAAGCTTTGCCAAATCAAGGAACAATATTCGAGCGACAAGGATTATGCGAAGAACGATATTTTGTTAATATTTATTACTGCATGATTTACCATGAATGCAACTATTTCTGGTTAAATAAATGGCTAAAATGTTGAATGAATTTCTGTCTTGAACGAGTAACTTAGTTGAGTGAGAAGAAATTACTTTCTCGAACTCAAGTTAATACAGGTGAATGCATTAAGAAATTGAACTGGAGACGATGAAATAACTGGTTTTTTCCAATTTCTGTAATGTTGGGAAAAATAATTCGAATCCAATTAGTATTATAGATGAATATGTTATTTGGATTATATGCAAGTTAAAATATCTGATAATACGTTAACGTTCTCCGCTTTAGCAAATAGCCATTCGCTTTACGCCGTGAGCAATATTGAATTGCAATAACAGTGCGCATTGAAACTAAATTATTTTACATTTTCGCTGAAAAATAATTATATTTAGTCCATTTGAAATCATGTTGCAATGATCAATAATATATTTACTCTAACTTGATTCGTATACCCCGCATTCGGCAAATCGTTCGATTTTGAGATTAAAACAAAATGCGATATAACGACACGTTCTGTTTGTACCATAAATAAATTACATTTTATTTAGATTTACTGCGAATATCTAGTTTACAGAAAATATATGCACTTTGCGTCACGCATATATGGGTCCGGAAAACGACCCAGTCAACAGGTTTATAAACTCGCCCGCAAGTCCTTAGAGAGCCGATTTTTGGGTATACCGCATCGTTGAAAGCCCTCCTTGAAATACCTCGAAAACGATGCTCGAATTAATTTTGTACGTCGTGTTTTCAAGCTTTAATTGCTCCACTTACAGGCGCCCCTAAAGGTGCACTTAACGTTTCGATAAAGTTCCGGCCACTTTTTTTCGGCGCGGTATCTCGCGTCAATCGGGGTTTGTAAATCAGCTTCCCTCGCTGAATTTTTCACGGGAATTTTGTGGGGTCAGGCGGATTTACATAAATACGCCGGGGTGGTTATTTAGCAAACGGCCGATCAAAAGCACGCAGACCTGTTTGTTTCGGTTACTTCAATCCGTTCAACGTCCGTGGCATTAATAAACGCTGGCGAATTACATATACCGATCCATTACGAGCCGACCGAATGCAGTGGCATCGCCGTGCTGGATCTCTGCATACGTTTGGTTGTATTACGCGGAATTTATTCATCAACCGTTGCTTTCAATCCGCCAGGCTTGATCACGGTGATAAATCGTACGCACCGGGCAAATTATAAGCCTAGTGTTGATTGGTATACGCTCCATTAATCACGTGCCCATTTATCCTAGAAATGGTAGGATGCCGTCCGTCGTTAGGAACTTTTTATTGACGAAAAGCACGACGAGTGCACCGCTGATTCTTTTTTGTCTTTTGTGGACGTGATATACGCGGTTAATAATATAAATTGTGGAAACAATAGGCTGTGAGTTTTATAAATTCCTGAAAATAACATTAAGAATATTCGCCCTGTCTGTATCCGTGTATTGTACAAAAACATGCAATATGAAATCAGACATGGCTACTGCAAAATCAGACAAAGGGGGTAAGCAAATTAAAATGTATCAACTTTCGAAGTCGATACATTTATCTTTACCAAATCCAAATAAAACTATGGACATAATCAAATTTCCATGCTTGATACAATTTTATATGCAACAAGGTACTCGAAGTTACATTATTCATATCGGAAATACCTAAAGAAATACATTTATACCATTGCATATTACAAGTACTCTATAGCGTGCGCCGTAAATATTACAAACAAAAATTAGTATGAAAATTTTCAATTTCACAAAACATTATTCAGTCCAATATTACTACAATAATAATAACACGACATACGGTATAAATTATGATAACAAAAGCGTTACTTTACCATAGTCCGAAGTCGGACAAACAAAGCCCTCACCTGCAGTACTCGTTCACAGTGTAAACAGTTATTACTCCAACAATACAAAGTTGTGATATTTTCCTTTCTTTTTTACAAGGTACTATAACCAATCCCGGTAACGAAAGGGTTAATCAAGCCCAACGGTATTTTAATCCGCGCGACAGGTTAATCGAGCGTGCCACCAGTGCGCCGCGATTCGTCGCCGTCGGTCGCAGCGCTCAAATTTAGATTTATACCCGCCCCCTCTATGCCCCCCCCCCCACTTTTTTGCCGCTCTCACAAGCCTCATCGATCGCCCGCGGTAGAACCGGACGTACGTGTCACGTTCCTTCCGTAAAAACGCCCCCGTCGTTTCTTCGGGCATTTTTCTCCGTTGAATTTATGGGATTGCGCGGGACGACAGTTATCGGGCAAAAACGCTCTCTCGGCGCGATGCATCCGAAAGAGATCACCTAAGAGTGGGACGAGGGAAAACCGGGTGATGGGCGCCGGGAATTCGGTTGTTGGCGAGCCGTTTTTGGCCGAGACGCGAGGACACGTATCTAGGGGCGGACCTTCCACCACCACCACCTTCTCCTCCTCCTCCTCCTCCTCCTCCTCCTGCTTCTTCTTCTTCTCCTGGCCGCGGGATCCTCACGTCGACGGCCGATGGACACGCGAAAGAAATGGAATAGCATTTTTCACGGGCCGGCGCACACGTGTCCCGCGTGTAAAGCGCCTTCCTTTCACGAGACCGCGCGGCGTTACATCCGGCATCGGAGTATATCTTCCTCTCGTGCGGAACGTTCGGCCGACCGGACGTGTATCGGATCAGTCCACGAGCCTGGACGTACGCTTCTGAGTTTCAACACTTTACCTACTCGCGTCCTTTGCGCGTGCGCATTCTCCCATTCCGGACAACTTTTAATGGATTTAAGGCTGAAGCCAGCGACGACTTTTTGAACGTATCGAGATGTATTCGATATGTTTATGAGAAATTTGGTGGAAATATGCTGAAACACAAAGCTGGATGATTTAAGGGAAAAATATTGTAATTCAATGATCTGTTAGTTTCACTACTAGAATAAACGCGCTTGAGAACTGTTTGAGATATTGATCTTTCTATTGTAATGTGCTCAAACATTTTATACGTACTCGTCGTTATCAGTGGTAGTAGAATAATTAGTTGTAACACTGGAACTATTGAAACGGTTAAAATGACTGGTCGATCATTTCTTTCAAAGATTGTACCGTTTTATGAAGATGTATTTTCTGAGATTTATCTTGATTTTCATGCAGTACTTAGATCATTATACTGATGTAATTAAATTTCCTTTTGCCCTCTCTTTTTTTTTTGATGTAGGCGATGTTCTAAATATGGTTCAAAAGTGATTTGGTAGTTCTAGTGTTAGCCCTTTCGTTAAAGTAGTCCACTGCGTCGAAATAATGCTATTGAATGAGTAATGCCACGTCGAAAAGTATGCGCACTGCACGTCGATAGTGTTCGGTGTTCGCACTTGCGCCGACTATAATCGGAGCTCGTATACACAGGTCGTCGTGTGAATACCGACTATAGTCGACGCTCGTATTCACAGTTTATTGCACGAATGCCCACTATAGTCGACGCTCGTAACACAAGAGTTAATAACGTGTAGGTACAGCAACACATTTCTGATTCATAGAAAGTTCCGAAAATTGACAATATGAATTATTTCGTGACGTACGGATTAACGTGAGAATTAAATTAATAAGTTTCTGGTAGGTAAATGTTATAATTGTCGTGCACTGTGAATCGTACACGTTACTCACGAAATTTGACAGTAAGGTACGATTACAGTATCACTTCTAGAGAGAACATCGTTGGAAATCGATACTTCCGGTGGTAATTTAGCTATTGGGCGGCGCTTCCTCACTGTCAGCTGAAGCGGACACGGTGATTCGTGCCTACAAGAATATCGATCATTCTAATATAGGAATGTATGGGCAATGGCAGAATCTCCTACGGATAATATGAGCCGTTTATTTTGAAAGTGCCCTCAGTCCACTTATATTTAAATTGAGATATTTAAGAGTTCGCGTTTCGATAAAATTAAATATATCCCTATGGGATACTGATATGTTATATTACTTAAGTGCATCTAAAAGAGTTAAATTTACAACTTCTGTTTGTAAATGTTTGTAATGTTGTTAAAATAATAGCAATTATTAAGGGAATAATATTTGATTTCATACAATAAATGGAATTAAGCCATTTTCAAAATTTACAACTAAATTTATTATAGAATTTGAAAGAGCCCAAGCCTGTTCAATATAATTTAAAATGTTCATAATTCAAAAAACTTCACTCAATTTATTTTATATTTCTATACAGTACATCGAAAACAATTTATGCTATTTGGGTAATCTAAATATGTAAATTACATAACAATTTACTGTTCATTTACATGTTATATATGCGGGAAGGGTTTCAAGAAGTCTTGATGCTCCTCTAGTATATATCGTAATAAGTTTATCATGTCCTTATATTTCCCTGTTGTAATTTGTCTTATATCTTTATAAAGTGTTGTCAATACAATATTTTCGAATAATATTTTCTTGGTCTACCCCTACGTGATAATAAATCCAGGATTTTAAACTGCTTTCGCATGCGTTGATATTTTAGAGAAAATTTTATATGATTCATTTCTCAAAAAACGCATCCAGTATATTTTTAACTGATTTATTTAATTCTTTACGTATTTAAAAATTTCGTTCTTCAAAATCTTGTTAATATAAAATCTTATTTTATTTTATTTCGAATAAAGATATTTCTTTTCGGCATTTTTTGATAATTTTATAACAATCTTGGGGGAAAATGGTATGTTAATTAAAATGACTCACATTACTGCCTCCGGACATTTTAAAATCTACAGTTTCGGACATTATCAATAACATATTGGAGTTAGGTCACTTTCAAGGTAATGGTTTTAATTATTGAAATAACTACGAAAATTGATCTGCCTAAAATGATCGTATCCTCTGAATATACTTAACTGTAAAATGTCTGTTCAATTTCTCCAATATACGGAGGGTATTATAAATTAATCTAATATTTAATTTGGCTGCGTGGAGAGAAATGGCGCTCGTTTGAGTAATTCCCTCAAACGAGTTTTCGGAGGCATTCGAAAAGGACGATTTACATTACGCACTTTCGCGATATTAACGACCGGATATATCGCTTGACTGGAAATTGTGAAGTCTATCTTTATCGACGCAGAATATCGTAATGAATACGCGAAGTCGTTATAAGCGGGACCAGATTCTTATCATAATCGATCCGGTATTTTTCATTAGGATTATCTCAGTGGAATGAGAGAAACAAGGAAAAAGAAAGGACCTTGCGATTTTACATTTTTCGAACAACTCTCGACGTTTCTGTTGAATATACCCTTAATCATCTCATTACTATCGATGGATATAAACTTTCGATAAATCAGCTGGTTGTGCAGTGTTAAATTGACAAACATTTAACAAATGTATCTATTGCATACTGTAAATGATCATTGATTATTCCTTGTTTATTATTATAGTTTTTTTGGTCATGATTTTCACATTACAATACGAATTTTTCTCGTTTGAAAGGCAATGAAAAACAGATATTTTAATACAGGATGTATCACTAACTTATTACGAGACTTTGAAAGAGTATAAACATATATATATATATATATATATATATATATATATATATGTAATAATTTTAACAAAAAAAACCGTCACGCAAAAATCTTCAGAAGCTCAACGCGGCCTACGTTAAACCATAACCAAATTGGCTACGTTCTCATTCGGTTACAAGCGCATCTCTTATTACCGATACGATACAGTCGACATTACACAGAATCCACAATCCACGCAGGAATGTTGATATACGATAATAACCTTACACATCATTTACATGAAACAGTGCTTACATTTGCTCTTTTATGTCCTACATTATGTATTCTTCGTTATTTTTCTCATGCCTTCAACACGGTTCCAAGAATACCAGCCGCTCTCTAGTTCCACGCGTTCATTATATAAAACTTTTACAAATCACAGTTTGTTTATCAAGCTTCGTCTACGTGCCCTCTCTTTACTGTCAGGACCTACGATACACTTCCTCGGAAGTACCGCGATGACGAAGCGGAAAGAAGCTCGCTCTGTTACATTCAAACCAAATTCGAATCCCGCCCATCGTCTCAAGATGTTTCCACGTGATGCGCGAACCGTGGGCACGGTGGTTCTGGATCCAGCTCGAATAATAGGTCCCAGGCTAAACGAGCTCGGCGTGGTGAATGTCGAAAATCAAACAGGCAAACACGCAAGCACATCGTGGCAGGAAGATAAAATGCCAGGGCGCCCTGACCAGCCGGGATGCAACGGGCTCTTGATGGTCGCAAATATTTTCTCTATCTCGCGGGGAGGCGCACAGTCCCGACGGGGACCTCCTGCTGCAAAGGATAATTTATGCAAAAACGTCGCGGCGCGCCTGGTACCACGGTGCGAATAGAATTTATTCGCGCTTTTGTGGTTTCCACGAAATCCTCCGGTTGCGCGACGAGGGCAGCGCTTTCGTAAAACCGTCTGGCCTATCCATCACGCACCGACGTATTCGCCCTGCGGGGAGTATTCGTGCCAGATCCGATCTTAAAATTCCCATACGCGTTTCGGCCGGAACTTTGCGCGTAACTCGTAAACTTGGCGGCTATCCGAACTGCCGCGCGAAAAATTCCGTGATATATCGTGCGGCCGGATAATCGATCCTGGCATTCCGCCGGCGAACACGTCACCGTCGAGCTTTTATATGTTTATCGAAATATTTCACTCCCGACAAGGCTAGATTGCAGCGTAGGTTCCGCCTACCGTCGTGAGAATTCAGGTCTTGAATCATCGTTCCTCGTCTCCGCATTTTCTTCGCCCGATGAATAAACTTCCTGTCCGGCATCGACGATTTCGATAGTGAGAAATATGATCGGCCGTCGTCCCTGAAAATAGTATTCCGAGTATTAATACACTGCGTGCAGTGTACCGTGATAATTTCGAGGTACCAAAAATAATCGCATCCCTCTATTTCGAGGCAACTTTTAATTATTTTCAAAAAATAGATTCTCGTCTCTTACTGGTACTTAGTGGTTCAGGAGTCAGCTTGCGTGTACAAAAAGAAAGTAGGTATGGAAGTGCGACGAAGTATATTAATCGCTTAAACGAAGTAAATTAGATGATGTTATACGGAATAGTGCGCGATAGGTCCATTATGCGCATTTACACCGCAAACGTCCTCTTTGCATAAATAATGGCTCGACGATGATTTAAGCGGTAGGAGGATCCAGTCTTCTTGATATTAACGGTCAAGCCCAAAAGGAAGACGGAAAATTTGATGTTTATTTAAATCCTTCGACGAAGTGGACGGCCGGTAGATCCGGAGATAGACAAGCAGATGGGTAGGTAGTCGAGCAGATAGGTAGGCCAGGTAGAGCTAGAAGAGAAGAAGCGGCACGACGAGAAAGCGATTTCGTCGTTCGTTTCTCTTAGGTACGGAGCCCACGGTGAATTCATGATTAATGTCTGTGACGCGCGATTTGATATAAAACCCGACACCGTCCGCCGTCAGTTTTGCCAACTAACGAGGGAGCATAACGCGTACCTTATCCATACCTCACCATAAATCTCCGCACGCGCTTTGATTTATGCATCTTTAAAGCCGCGCCGTTCCTAAGGAAGCGTAGAATTTCTTTGAGCTTCCTCGCGTGCGTTCAAGTCTTCCTCTTTTTAGGCACATGTCAGATGATTACCTCTGCCCGCACACCACGAAACAATTAAAAATCCCCAGCCGCGTCGGAAACCAATCACTCGGCCTGTCTTTACATCGTTGAATATCAATCTTTCTGCGTTCAAACTATTTGGAACTAATTCAGAATAGTCGGCCTTCGGCAAAATTACTCGTGCTTCAGATGCAAGTGAATGATCAGCACGTGTACAATATATATTAAGAGTATATCTTAAACCATTGGAGGGAGGCGGTAATATAATATTTAGAGGTTTGTAAATAATATAAAGAATAATTTTCATTAGGAACATAAAACCATAGCGATACGCCTTAGATGGAAACAAAAATATATAGTAATATCTTTTAAATTAATGTGTCCGTAGAAAGATAAACTGTTTATTACACGTGTATCTAACAATAAGAACATATCTTTGTTAGTAATATACGGTATTGATAAAAGACATGACAAAATTCGAAAATATTATAGGTATTCCTTTCAAAGTTATATTGATACATTAGCATCACAAGTATGTACCATAAATGTATTGATTCGATTGTTAAGTTTTTCATTCATTTTAAACAAAACGGGCCTTTTTTACCTTCTATTTGACCATAATGGCGTCGAGTTAATGCCACTTTTCTTATTTCGTCTCAACCTTTTTGCCATTTTTTGTTCTGTTCATCATGAACCAAACAAGCAATATAAATACTACTCGTACATGAGTTACGGTTATGCGCTTTCTTGCTATTGTGACAAATTGCGCTCAACGCAAGTCTAAAGCCTCGTAGGAACCTTCGTCCATCACAGGACTAGGTTACAATGTCGTTTCTAACAGCCATTAAATGTTTCATGGCCTTTAGCTGAGGGCATAAAACGACCAAAAGTGTCACCCTCCTCGACAATCATCTGACACATCGTAATCTTGGGGCAATGAATATACGGATCGACTGAGGTTTGCTACTACGGATTATGGCCCATGAACATTTACCTTATCCATCAATACACAACGCAGAACGTTATGTTTGTAGGGATGATGATTTAAATAAGTATACAAGCTAGAGGACTGGTTTGGGCGCCAAAACACGCGTTCCTAGAAAAATGAAGGAAGTTGAGATATGATTACACAATTTTATCTTAAGCCTTTTTCTTGGAAAGATTCAAAATGTGGAGCATAGAAAAATACACACTTAAAGACTATGATAGTACAGCAGATAGACGCTTGAAGTTTTACTGAGAATCTCAGATTTAAATCCTACCTACCACCTTTAGATCTTTTCATACGATATGTGTACCAGAAAGTCAATGTTACAGAGCCTACTTTAAACAGTTGAACGTAGATTAAATAATTATAGTGATCTATGCCGAAAAGATAAGCATGTAATAAAGTAGTATAGACAGAGAATTTGATTTGGACAGAGCAAATATATATAATGTTTTTAAAGTTTCATAAAGGCTGTGTCATACTAGGTCCAGTCATACTAATTATTGATTTATAACGGCAGTATACCGTTACATTACGGACTAAAGCATGCTTCAATGGATTTTATTGTAGTTCCCCACCTGCAAACGTTATAGTGTCGCAATGATTGAAACTGCCATGACTGCTTGACACTATATTAGGCCACGCGGCCATAAGTTGCATAAAAAGTGTTATCGCGTTGGTGTGACATAGCATTCCACGTGTTAGCAAAGCGCATAAGCGACCTAATTACCGTGTTTCAAAGCTGCACACAACGTGATGAAATACATTATAGAATGGATGATGAAAATTGTCAACAGGATTTAAATCGCTTTTATAAATTGTATTATAATACATCCTGCAAATGTATGATAAGCTATACATCGCAGTAGCACAAAATGAATCAAGATTCTCCAAAGAATCTTGTTAATAAGCGTCTTCTATATAAAATTATGCAATATTAATATTAAATATGCATGTAAAAAAATCACGGTGGATGTTGTCCAAAGAAGATAACGAAATGTATACAAGAGGACATGATTATGAAGCAACAATGTCGTCTGGTGTTCGCGTATTTTTGGCACGGGCGAAGCTTTAAAACTGATTCATTGCTTGGAACATTTGCTTGGAACGAATCCTCCCATTCGTCGTCCAATACCGCGCCCTTTCGTGATCGCGTTCCCCTCGTGCCACGGTCAGGAGCTGGAAGGCATTTGAAAAAAAGCCGTCTAATTGAAAATTGTCTTGGCAAGAGATACGAAGAATCGGTCTGCATTCCCGATAGGCATAGTCACCCACGAGGAAACTAAGCTCTATGCGGGTCTTACCAGGATAATGCCTACGGTGGAATAATAAGCGATTGTTCTTACGGCGATAAAACTATCGTTCTAACGGCGTAACACGATAATACGCAGTCAGAATCCATTAGATGTGTTTGTAAGCTCTGCACGGTGTACATAAGATTAACAGTCGTGCTTCGATGCCTTACGTGACTCTGTTGCGTAGAATGCGGAGCTGGAATCGCTTAGACGGCAATTATAATTCTGCACCGCCTTGAGCACGAACTGTCAGACGTAATTGATTCTGCGCAGCTTGAAATGCTAAAAAGTTGGCATCTTTGTATATATCTACGGTCGAATGCAAAACAAAAGGACGCCTGCGCGTCGATCGCTATACAACCCTGGAATATATCGCGCTATCTGCATGTTCGCATAGCGGAATCTGCATATGAGAGCCACAGCTATACGGACAGAGGACCCTGGACCGATATTCAAAGATCCAGGGTTCGATACTACCAATCATTCAGGGATGTTACCATACGAGGATGAAGATCAAAGTTGTATGTTGGTGTACTGCAAAGGGATGTAGCTCTTACAAAGGCAAAGGATATTTTTTTGCAAAGCGCATATAATTCGACGCAGCACGGACTTTGAGTAAATATATTTCTATATCGTCCGTTTCACGTAAATTCTTTGATGTATGTATTGTTCTTACTTGTCTTTCAACGTAACTATTAACACTGCGTATATGCAAAATGTAAAAGATGAAATAAAATTCGTTTTCTGAGGAAAATATGTCTTCAGTTTTTATACTTTTTTGTATATAAAAACATACATCGTATATCAGTTACTTATCACTTTACCTTATTGTCGATGTCATATTTTTATGATGATTTTCTCGTGTTAATGTCAATATTGGCATTGGTAACTGCTCGTTATTCTTGCACGTCTGCAAAACGATTCACAACTTAATCGCAGAGCGACTTTTATATCACCATATATAATATTAGTAAACAATATTATAGTTTTCGTGTGGCGGATTTACAAAGAACTTATAAAATGGCAAGCATTACACAATATGTTAATCAATTTATATAATCAAAGCAACACAACGTCTGATTTACGACTACGAAGGCAAAGTAAATGTCGGTTTCAAGAGAGTGGATATAGCCACTGGCTCTAGAATATTCTATATAATAATCTATGCCGCAGCTGTTGGCAATTCTGAGTTATTAATTTTTATATCGTAATATTATTACGGGGCAGCGCTGCGTTGAACTCTGCGTGTGGTCCGACCTGACCCGAAACTAACAAAAGCTGTATTGAATGCTGCCCTTCACAATAAAATACAATTATAGAGCGATTGTCGAGCGAATAGCCAATTAATATTCATATTTCTAATGACGTAATTCGATACATGCATCAATATATAGATTTTAAATAGATACGCTTGACTAAAGATTTTTCAGAAATTTTTCTCACATCTGACAGGTCCAGAAGAAATAATAACATTGACACAGATTTACATTCCGAATTACCGTTTCTCCATGTAGCGCATTCTTCGAATTCGCGAATCATTTTCGGAAGCATCAAAAATACATATAAGAATATACGATAAAAGAATAAATCTCAGACGAAGGATATAGAAAACACTTGTCAACAAAGTGCAAGGCCAATAGTACGAACAAAGAACTCAACTCGAGTAACAGAAAGTAAAGCACGAGTCAACCAATATCGAGACTTTAAAGACGCCAGGAACGCGTAAACGCCTTGGTATTATACATGCCTATAGTCCACATCGATAGTCTTTACACGGCCTGAGTACACCTACGCAGCACTCGAAGGCTTAACCATCAGTTCCGAGATTGCTTCACGGTATGAATTCATGATAATAATTAAACAGGTGCTATATAACAGGATCCGAGATTAAATTTCGTCCACCATCTTGGGAGAATTTATTCATTCGCTACGTATACGATATTTCCGGTGGTTTGAAATCTATCTTAGATAAGCAGCTCGTTCCTGTAAACTCAATAAAGGAGCAAAGAAACAAACAAAATGAAAGGCATAAACGTTCCCTAAAACTGCATCGAAAGCTTCACCGTGGGCAAAGCCTACTATTACAGGCTAGAGAGAAATATCATGCATCCATTAGCCACGTGTCGGTTAACTCGAAGTGCACCTCCGCAGACTCACGTATCGTGCGTGCCATGAACGTTGCATAAATCTGAGGGGCGGCTATTGGGCGGGTCCTCGGGCATGAGTCACGTGCTTCTGAGTAACCAGAGGAGGTGCAGGGGCTTACACACGTCGATGGGCCCCGTCAAAGTCTCGTAAAGCCGGGTGTTATCGTGAAATCGATTAAAGTTGGTATCCTGACGTTAGCAGTCGACGACTATGAATATCGGATCCCTGCTCCATCCATTCGACCTTTTGCCGCAGTCAGTTTTCGAGAAAAAGATTGCCTTTCAGGCTGTGCTTCGCACGCCCGCGTGAAATGTTGGATTCCCAAGTGAATATATTCTCAAGACTTAATGCATGCTTTTAAAACGGTCTGATACGCGATGAGAGAGTTTAGATGGATCTCGACGCAGCATAAAACCTGGGATTAATGTTAAGGCTCGGAAAGCTTTTACAATTGTAGCTCTTTTGGATTTCTCATATGCACCTGCTTTATACGCGATACTATCTCCGTCTGCAAAGGTATGCGAAGTAAAAATTGACGATGCTTTGATCTATTTGGACAATTATTATCTTTCAGACATAAACCTACGTCAATGGCAAAGCATTATTTTACATAACGATTAAGGAAAATGTTGAAAATCCGTTTCAGTATTCCTCCAAATTTATCGATCTCCATTAAATTGTGGGCTATACGATATCATCGAACTTACAATAAAACTGCTGATAAAAGTTTCAGCTATCACCACACAATTACAGTATTGTTCTACGATTTCTAGGGTAATAAATTTTCAAAGAAACGTCCTCGACAATCGATATGCGAAAACAAATAAAACACAACAAACGCTTAAAGAATATTTTCCAAACGATTCGCCACTCGTTAGCGCCCTTATCTTTTTTATAAATACACGTCACACAGTATCATCCGTAAAGGGAGAAAACTGTACAGGCAAACGAAGTAATCCCGTGAGTTATCTTGGGTACATTTCAAGGCGGAAGTGGGGCATAGATGAATATTTTGCACGCTCAGGACGGAGCAGCGACTGCGGGTCAAGAGAAAATAGAAATGTAACGACTCGTGGAACCCTTCCTCGACAGCGTCTTAACGCGACGGGACGGTACAATCCTTCCATCGTGGCAGGATACGTCCGTCTTCCTGATCCTTCCCGTACGCACGCCAATCTCCCGTGCGGCCCATTCGAGCCACACACGAAGCGTGCGCCGGGGTTGCGCTCATTCCCTCTCGCTCCCTCGATACCGAGATGCAACTCTGCCGTTTTATAAATAGCGGCGCGAGCGAGCCGGGGCGCTAGCAGTTAACAAACGGTAAAACTAACAGAGCCTCCTACAATAACATTTCGTTTCGGTCACGTGTTTTCCGCGGCCCGACTATTATAAGATCCGTGACTGTCTCCCTTTCTCTACCTCGATCCTCCTACGGCACCCTTTACCCTCTGCCCTCCCGCCCCACAGCCGCGACCTCGAACGACGCTGCGTGCCAATAGCCGTCTACGTAGGGAGCCAGGCCCCCGAATCTGGAGAACGAGCAGCGTACGGACGTTGATTTATATAAGAGCCACCTGAACCCCGCGCACCCTCGATCGTTAAGGTCGTGAGCAAAAGGCGCATCTTTCATTGGCCTCTTAACGATGCTCAACGGCGAGCCTTCGTCGGTAAATCGACAACGGGTGGTTATGCAAATACGCGCCTCCGCCTCGCCCGTGGCGAAATCGAAATTACATAACGCTTCTATACCTTCATAATTCAGAATCACTATGGCCAGCCTCGTCTGCGGGCGATGAGAGCCTCGATTAGAGGGACCATAAGTCAACGCTTCCTGCACAATAGCGGGTAAACGATTCTATCGGAAGGCTGAACCGCGGCGGACCTTCGTACGAGACTTTTGAAAGGATGTACCTCTTCGAGTAGCGATTATCGAGCTTTCGGATTTTCAATATTGGCGTTCATACGCGAGGTGTCTTATATCTCGTGATTTTGATTGTCAGTGTCTTTTGCAAAACGTTTTTTATGGTATTGAAATATACGTGCGGTTACAGGATATCTTTCGGTTTATATCTGCGAGTTTAATCGTTACTAACGACTTTTGATAAAACACTAGGTAGACGTTTATGAATAGCTGTTTTAGATTCGAGGAACACTTCGGCCATGCCGGCAAAAACAGCTCGTGCCTAAATAGAGACGCGAATTAATCGTCTAAGTGGGACGTAGCGCGGGTTCGTCGATCCTGTTTCATGTTGAAAAGTGCCATATCCCATCACCACGGTGGCTCCACGAGCATTGCTTACGGCCTTTACCTTTACTTTATACTCAGAACTTCATTAGCCTTTGTTAAATTAAAGGGGTTTCTATTTTTGGTCTGCACTGTTGCAAAAGTTGTAATGTATGATATTTTTGCAAAAGTGTGGTCTTTAAGTAGCGAATAATAAAATTGAGTGAAGAAAGGAAAAAAGGAAAATATAATTGCGCTGCTTCATATTATTTGTGCACGTATTCTTCCAATTGTCTGGAAATAATTCATTAACAGTTAAGCCTTTACTCGTGAAAAACTAGAGTGAAAACGTGACCAATGCTCCGGATGTTAAAACTTCTTTTATTGCAAAATACTTTTTCTGCTATACATAAAATATATGCCTAAATTTGACCAAAACGTATAAGTAATCGAACTATTCAGGCATGAGATTTTTATAGGAATATTATATGTGTGTATCGTACAACATATAAATAGCGATAGTAAAAGCCAACGCCTAAAGGCACCAAGAGCATAATCTGTATAAGTAAAACTTCAAAACGCGTATAAGTGGCAAAGCAACCAAATAGTTAGGATTATTCGCCGTGTCTATGCAAGAGACAGTGGAAAAAAATTCCTCATATCTAATCAAACTGACAATCAAAATTCCACGTTCACCTCTAGCTTTTCATGCGATATGTATACCGTAGCTGTGGTGGATCGGAACCCACCTTAAACAGTAGATCCTAGGCCAAATGACCTTAGCTGTCGGTGCCGAAAATGAATAAAAAAAAAAATTCTGTGAGCATAAAAAGGGCATAACATATTCTTGTCTCAACCATACGAGCATTAAGAATCAACGACACTCTCCTCTGATTCCAGGTCGGAGTGATGCCGTCTATCCGGGCATGAGCCTGACGTCCATCGCAATGGGACCAGTTCGACGGTCGAAACTTCTGTCAACCCGTACGATGACGTCCCTTCTGCCGCTGCTGTTCCTCGCAGCGGCTCTGCCCAACGCCCGGTTGGAATCAGCGATAAGTCCAGTGAGCAACGTGGGTCCGGTGTCGAGCGGATCCGCGTCCTCTTCGTCCTCCTCCTCGTCGTCGTCCGCGATCGGCGTCGTCTCCGGCAGCGGCTCCGGATCCGGAAGTTTAGTGGGGGCCGGTAATAACGTCGTTGGGAGCGCCGGAGTGGGAGGCGGGCACTCTAGCCTCGGCGGCGGCGCGACGAACGGAAATGGCAACGGTCGATGCGAGGAAATCACCATCCCGATGTGCCGTGGCATCGGTTACAACCTGACGGCGATGCCGAACGAGCTGAATCACGACACTCAGGACGAGGCGGGCCTGGAGGTGCACCAATTCTGGCCCCTGGTCGAGATCAAGTGTTCCCCGGACCTGAAGTTCTTCCTCTGCTCGATGTACACGCCCATATGCCTGCCGGAGTACACGAAGGCTTTGCCAGCCTGTAGGAGCGTGTGCGAGCGAGCGCGGGCCGGTTGCGCGCCGCTGATGCAGCAATACGGATTTTCCTGGCCCGAGAGGATGGCCTGCGAGAGACTGCCGGTGCACGGCGACCCGGAGAACTTGTGCATGGAACAGGATAATCGTACGAGCAGTACCGGCGCGGGTGCCGGGAACGGGGGTGCGGCCAGTAGCGCCCCCATTCCGGCGGCTGCACCGCCGAGACCTACTCGCCCTTCGAAGACGACGCAGCCTCCGCGCTGCAAACCGGGTAAGAATCAAAAAAACTGCCAGCATCCCCCGGGGGAAAGGGCGAGGGAGTGCGCGTGCCGCTGCAGGGCGCCCCTCGTGCTCCTGGGGGCCGGGAGCACAACGATACCTGGTCCGATAAGCGGCAGCAACACCGGCAACACCGTAAACGGGGTTGGCCTGGCCGGCATGGCCGTAAGTGGAGCCATTCCGGCGCCACCGATGGGAATCGCGCGGAACACCATTCAGGACATTGCAGGGGTGCCGGATTGCGCCCTACCGTGCCGCGGAGCGTTCCTAACTCCGGAAGAGCGAGGCTTCGCGGCCATATGGCTGGCGCTGTGGAGCGGCCTGTGCGCCGCAAGCACTCTCGTAACCGTCACCACGTTTCTGATCGACACCCAACGTTTCAAGTATCCTGAGAGGCCGATAGTGTTCCTCTCGGCGTGCTACTTCGTCGTCTCCGTGGGATATCTCTCTCGGAGCATCTTCGGACACGAGGAGATCGCCTGCGACGGGCCAGCGCTGAAGTCGGGGGCGCAGGGACCCGGCGCCTGCGTGACGGTCTTCCTGATGATCTACTTCTTCGGCATGGCCTCGTCGCTGTGGTGGGTGATACTGGCGTTCACCTGGTTCCTCGCGGCGGGACTGAAGTGGGGGAACGAGGCGATAGCCTCCTACTCGCAGTACTTCCATCTGGCCGCGTGGCTGGTGCCGACGGTGCAAACGGTCTGGGCGTACGTGGCCGGTGGAGTGGCCGGAGATCCGGTGGCCGGAGTCTGCACGGTAGCCCCGGACGGCGTGAGAACCTTCATCCTTGGACCTTTGTTCGTATACCTTCTCCTCGGCACGAGCTTCCTCCTGGCCGGCTTCGTGAGCCTCTTCAGGATCCGATCGGTGATAAAGCGACAACCCGGAGCCAAGGCGGACAAGCTGGAGAAACTGATGATACGCATAGGCGTGTTCAGCGTTCTCTACACTCTACCCGCGGGAGTGGTGCTGGCTTGTCACATGTACGAAACGGCTCTTCGAGACGAATGGCTGGCCTCCCTGGCGTGTCCCTGCCGGCCGAGGTCGAGGCCCCTCTACTCCGTCCTCATGCTCAAGTACTTCATGGCCCTCGCGGTCGGCATCACCTCGGGCGTCTGGATTTGGAGCGGCAAAACGGTCGACTCTTGGAAACGTCTGTGGAGGCGCATATGCGGCGGAGGCAGTGGAGGCGGCGTGCACGGAGGCGCAGGCGGCGGTATGGTGGCTGGCGTGACAGGCGTCAGCGGGGGCATCGGCAGCGCCAGCATAAAGGGCGTAGTAGGACGTGTCGCAGTGCCGTATCCCCCTGCGCCTGGTCCTGGTAGCGCGCTCCTACCCCCTGGTAGCGTGGCGAGCGCCTCTCAGCACCACCTTCATCATCACGTTCTCAAGCAGCCGCCGCTCTCGCACGTATGACGTCACCAGTCGGCGGGAGGCGACATGAACACCGCTGGCTGCGATCAGCAGCAGCAGCAACAGCAGCAGTCGGTGCAGCAACAGGAGAGGCCTTCCGCCCTTAGCAACTACGGGCCCATTTAGCCCTTCGCCTCGGCCTCGCGCAGGCACACGCCGCATACGGCGCCGCACACAGCACCGCACACGCCACACTCGGCGGCCACGATATACTCGAGGAGGTCCCTGGCCTCCACCACGGGGCCCTTAACGCCGGCCCACGGCCTCGCGCCATCCTACACGCAGGCCACCGAGGTCTGAGGCCCTGAGTCGCGGCGGGAACCGATCGCACAGTCTCTTCGTCGCCGATAGGCACGCGGTCCCGCCGATCCGATCGACGACCCTCGATCCGCGGCCGCGTCGGTGATACCAGTGGCATTCCCAGTGGCGTCGACGAGCCGCGACGGTGCTTTTCGATTACCGGATATACGTATTAGCCCGTACGTGTCTTCTCCGAGGAGTTACGAGCCGCCGCCTTTCCTTCGTCCCGATCGAAGTTCGCCGCGCAGTCGTCGGCATGGGGCGTGCGACGAACGAATGATCGGAGTAGCGTGGATTTCGGATCGCAGGTAGCCCGCGCATGCGCGAACGGGGAACGGAATTGGCCGCTCGTTACTTTTCGGATAGTAAGATTGTGATTTAGGGGGAGAATGGTGAGTGTCGTGAACGTATGAGAGTGAGAATGCGTGGGTAACAGATTTCGTCTCTTATTCGTATCTATCTCTCCGATCTTTCTTACCTTCTTGTATACTGTAGCGGAGTTCGTACAGTCCGCATGTCCGTCTAACGTGTATCGTCTCGTCTATTTATCTAACTTAGTTGTAACGATAGGTGTACACGAAGTAGAGAGCGTACGAGCAAGAAGAAGGGCCGCCTGACGTTCCACGATTCTTTTTGATACTTGGTATTATATTCGACGTTGCATCGGACACACCCGCCTCGCGGGGCGCGCCGCGTCCGTCTCTCGGCCCCTCGCGCCCTAGGCGGTTCAAAAAGCATCTCGACGAAACTCCGATGAAAGTACTCCGAGTGGAGCTGGGCTGCCGTTTCGCTGCTCGTACGGAGTTAACGAGATACGATTGTATAGCACAGGTTTTAAGGTAACGAGAGAAGGGAGCTACTGTAAATATCATTCCTAGATAGTAGGTATTGCGCTGTAAATAAACGATCATCAAAACAAGTACAGGATCGCAGAGACCTGTAAATCCTTAAGGCAACGATTCCACGCTGTCGTACCGGGATCGACGCGACTTTCCTTTCCTCTTTCTCGACAACTCTCGCGAGATCCACGCGGAAAGCACTTTTCCGGATATTACGACCACTTATACAGAGGCTCGATTCCACGATGATAACCTGGCAACTTTATCATCCAACCGCGAATACGATAAAGTCAAAAAATTTAAGATCGCGCCGACACTTCGAGCTCTAAGTCAGGTCGAAATGGACGTTGATCGGGTATCGATGCACCTTAAAAGGAAGCTTCGAGGGGACGGCCAATCTCGCAACCGGCGGAAGAAGCGACCGATGGAAGGATGTACGAGCTGAAAACGAGCGTGCTGTGTGCGTGCGCACGTGTGATACACGGGGGGAACGATATAATTTAACGGCTTGGTATACCGGATCGAAACTCTTTCCATCACCGCCGTAAGAGCGTAAGGAGGAGATCTCCTTGGCCGTTTATGCGGCGCACACGCACACGCACCGGGCACGCACGTAGGAAGCGTGAGCGAGTGATTATTGCACTTCTCGGCGAGAAGCGCCGTACCGAGTTGTGCCGGCCACGTTTACCGAAACGTGCGTATGGTCAGCAGCGAGAAGGGGGAAAGAAAATTCCGTGTACCCCGAGCGTCGTAGCTAAGGCGAAACACGTCCGCGTGTCTAAGTACGCGTGATCTAGGCGTAGCCCTTAACGTTGCGGAGTTAAGAATATGCGCATGATATACACGAGTAAATCGTTAAGTACATAAATATATATTATAAATACATATAAATATTATACATATATATATGCATATATATATATATAATATAGATCATACTGAGTATAGGGATCGGAGAAGGAGAGATCGAGAAGAGTCACCGAAATCTACTGGTTCTCGAACTGAGTCTAAGCCTGTTAGTAAGTGCCCGCGCTCCGAAAAATACTCTCTTATATAACCGGGATTCCCTTCCCTGGGCTACTCCCTCTTTAGCCAGGAAAATTGTTAATCGCGGATATTTTGTTAGTTACTATTCGAGGGTTTGATCTACCGCTCTGCTTATCGAGGGCGCTTGGTGGCCACCCGCTATCTACCCACAAAGATGTTTTATGACTAGGATACCGGTGACCCACAGCTGTGGTTTGTTGGCTAGGCATTTGCTTCTTAATCCCTTTTCAAAATATTTATGGTTAGATTATTAGTTGAATATTTTGGGCCGCTTGATCGTTTCCACGCAGTCTTTAGTTATTTCCCTTCTTTTCTCTTGGTCTCTTTCCTCCTTCCTGAGGATGGTAACGGCATTCGTTACAGGTGCGAGGAGTGGTGAGAAGTACGAAGAAGGGGCAGGTGTGAGGCTGAGCAGTGTTGACCAAGGGCTAGGAGGGCCAAATTAGGATAGCTGGCGTAGGGAGAGCGGGGGTATGGAGACCGAGCGAGCGTAGGGCGAGGAGAAAATGTCCGAAGTGGAGAGGTGCTCTGTAGGGAGATATGATGAAAAATGGGGTCTTCTCTGTAGCCCAGCGGGGGGGGGGGGGTGCAACGTTTTTAAGAGAAGCAGAGTGCTCGATGCATCCCGTAATAGCATTGCGAATGAATATCGATCTATTTATGCCGAAATATCTATGTATACTATAAATATTTGACGAAAGAAGGGTAGGCAAATAGATATTGTATATGCAACCATTTATATGTAATAAGGGATTAGTGAAGTTATTTAGAAAATTCGCCGATATGGAGTTCTCAAATTATTATGGAAAAATTTAGGATGTATCATGTTGATCCCTTTGCGTTAATACTAGCACTATTTTACCAGTCCAAGTGACTGATTACTAATTTCTTAGAAAAATTGCCTCATCTCTTTAATGGCGTATTTTTAATTATTTTTTTTTACGATCATTTTATTACGCCATGCCGATGATCATATTAGTCTATTGGCATTTATTTCTCTAATTTATTTAATATACGTGGTGTACCTAAATATGTTTGAAAAGTGATCGACAGTTCCAGTGTTAATTCTAATCAAAATTCCCGTTCAGGCACTGGCAAGAGCTGGGCTACTTGATAATCTACATAACAGCCAGGCCCAACATGCAGCAGCAGAAGGTTGTCTCTTGGCTCTCTCAGCATAACTTTCCGCACGGCCTGGTCTCCTTCGCCGATGGTCTTTCTACTGATCCCTTGGGTCACAAAGCCGCATACCTCAACAGACTTGTTCAGGTGCAATTTAACATTTTTTATTTTTTTGAGGTTAGAACTCTTGCACAATATAAATAATTCAGGTGTCGAACACCCGAAAATTGCGAACAACTGATACTTAGGTCGGTTTCAGAATTATTCGGGACGGTTTGAGAATCGTTTGGGTTAGTTTGGCTGAAATTTTCAAGTAGGCTTCAATTTAATTTTCAAACCTAATATGCTATAGGCAACTTATCGTTAAAACAATACATTATTATATTTGGCTACGCGTTATTGGAAACAAGCAAGTGTTTTTGGATTTGAACAATAAAATTATTTGTTCTTAGATTATTTTGTTATGTGAATTCCAAATAGAATAATATATTGTGTTACTTTTTATTTCATTATATATTTAAATAAATAATACCTCAAATTTTCCTTAATTCTATGGTGCCAACGTTTTCAACTGTGTCAGAAATACAGGTTTTTGTATAGTGTTTCATGCTTGCAAATTTAGAATGTACATATTAATAATGGAAAAGTATATAAAAACTGCATAAACAGATAAATGAATTATAACCGCTATTTATCTGATTCTACCGAAAATGATGAAAAAAATCTAGAAAATGCCATCTAATAGCGTATACATTACAAAATTTTCTTTTCGATATTTAAAATTGCAAAATCGATTTCTAAAAAATTAGAAAAATGTTTAAATATTTGTTTTGAAATGATCTAATGGAGAACATTATATTTTTACAATACTTGAATCTTGTTATGGTTATTAACACTATGACGTTTGGTGGTTTCACGTTGGTGCCATGGAAATACTATCGGGTAATAATGTAAGTCAGTTCTACCGTCACGACACGAAAAACTGCGGATAGCATAGTGTTAATGTTTTTTTTTTTTTCAATTTTTCGAAGTGAGGACAGTCAGACAAGTTAATAACCGTTATATATTACCGTTATATTAATTTTTCAGGTGCATATTTTTACAGTTTTAGATGTAATATTATGCTTATTAAGATATAGTTTTTTAAAGATATTTTAGGGAGATATATCATACTTAAAAAAGTTATGATACGATACATTCTATTTTATAGTACGCAAAGAAGTGGTTTCGTATAAGAGATCCTGCTTTTCTATTACTAACCCGGGATTGATTTATAGAGTAGCTCGAGACTAATCAATTGCGCTGCTATCTGAATAATTACATTTTCCCTTCAATTTTTTCGGAAACTTCATTTCCACGGTTAGATGAATTTTTTTTGTGATTTTTTCAGGAACATGGGATGATAATTCATCATGCATATGGTAGCAGCAAAGATATAAGCGTGTACACGGCGATTAATCTAAAGCCCAATCAGATCTTCATCATCGGCAAGGTGCCGAAGAAACATCATAGCATGGCAACGATCCTCCATGAGGGTTATGCGGCACACTTAACCGCTTTGCAGGCACACGGTGGCTCTAGACCAGCCCAGGGTAATGCCAGAATGGTTATACCAAGGGGTCAGTTTGGTTTGCCCGGGCAAAATGCGTCTCTACGTCGCAGAAGGTAAGGATTTTCCGTTCTACTTCTTCTTCGACTTGCTCTCTAGTTTCAATTGTTCAAAAATATGTACCGTACAAAGCCAAAAAGAAATTACCTGGAAGAAATACGAGTACCATATGTCGAATCGAAGAGCGTACATTACTTACGACGCATATTTCTGAGCGTGCCACATTATTTGCCAAAATTATTATGCATATTAATGCAATAGCGTGGCAAAGACAACGAACAATACACTTTGAGTCCGAGTGACACAGCGCGCAGTGAGCGACGCGGCAAGTCTGAAATCATTAGCATAGTTACGCGGAAATAGGAAATCGTGAATTATGGTAGAACCATCGTAAATACGAGAATCCTAAAACTAGCGTACCATATGATTCCTCTTGCCCTAGTGCAGTCCCGGATTATTTCTTTCTAGCTGCTTGCGGTACATACTTTACCGATTTATTGGGGGCTAATTTTAAAGATGGAACTTATATTACTTCTGGATTCAGTATAAAACCCCTATTAATTGAAGGATAACCCAATATCTTGGGCTTGAAGTTAGAATGTAATAAAATATAATTCAATTATAATTTCGAGATGTAAATATTGAACATATACCTTTGTGTGTACTTGTAAAAACTGCTATTAGCCATTGTATTTTAATTCAGACTCGACCACTCTCAACCACTTACACGTCTAATCACGATGGAAATTTTCTTTGAAATTCCACGCAACGTTTTGCATGCGTGATCCAAACCAAACCAGCGGTATTTTAATCCGATTTAAGTGAAATATTATTTAAAAAATTCACAGACACATTTGCAAGAACAACAAAGGTTGGAACATTTTTTAATTAGGATGAACCATTCGATTCATCATCCAATCCTCTTAGTAGTTTTCTACGAGTGTCATTCAATTTTGACAAAGTCTCAGTTTAATCTAATTCAATAAAATCTACCCGACTGCTCCTGAAATATCGGATGAAAAAAGAGAGCCTCGGCTCTGTTACAGTAAGGAAACAGCGGTGAGCTCGCCAACACGCAACAGCGTGTACTTAAAGCAGAAAGTCTACCTTAGTCACATGTAATGCGTGCCGATTATCTGCAATTCACTTACTCACATCGGTAATTATCTCGACCTCTCTCTCTACGCACAATCTAATCTCGGTCAGAGGACCAGAAGAATCAAGGAAACGAAGATCTTTCTGGCCCGAATCCTTTGCCTATCGGTGCTCTTCTCATTCTAATAACTTGTCGCGGAATTAACCTTTTGTCTACGGTGCACTTGAATTTAGAATCCTCAGTATTGTGCGAATCAATATTCGCATGGCACACCCTTAAAGTTACTGTGGCAGTAAACAAACTCAGACAGAATTGCATTCTTAGAACATTGCAGACACATGATGAAATATCTTGTATTTTTTAAGAAGTCATTATGACGTTAGCCAAACTAAAACAGAATTGAATTCTTAACACATTGAGTACAAATGACGAGATATTTCGCATTTTCTATATATATATTTCAAAAATAGTTGTAATGCGGTAATAAATTGTGGATAATAGAATTTTTTTTTGATAATTTATGATGTAAATTACTTTTCTAAACCTCTTTTTATATAAG
The DNA here is from genome assembly GCA_038496175.1 of Ampulex compressa. Classification (NCBI taxonomy): domain Eukaryota; kingdom Metazoa; phylum Arthropoda; class Insecta; order Hymenoptera; family Ampulicidae; genus Ampulex; species Ampulex compressa. The sequence continues at coordinate 31,088 of JBCFXI010000462.1, read as the reverse complement.
TAATAACAGCACATTTAACAATTTTAAATCACAATTAAATGATATGTCAAATTAATAATAAAAAATCACATTACAGAATTGTATTCAATAATTGAAGTCATTTTGTATACATTCATATTCAAGCGACAATAGTTGTATTTGTGAAAAATGGTGCAGTGGTAAGTATTGACTAAAGCATTGATACGTACATGATTTTCGTTGTAGAATACATTTGTTTCTTGAATTGTTATTATAAGACTTTAATTTTACTTCTTGATAATGTTAATGTTGTCAGGTCTATATTAACGTTTTTCTTTTTCTACAAAGCAAGAATAAGCATATGTTATGCATGATTGACAAATGTTACACGCAAAATCAAACGGATTATCAAAGTTTTTCTTGTTAAATTCTTGGTGGGTATTCTTATTGACATTGTAATTTTCGTATAGTATGCTTTTATCAATTCAGGTCCATTTAGCATTTGTTGATACATTGTTACTTGTCAATGAGTAGGTGATACTGTCGACGATATCGTGGGAGTGAGAAATTACAAATAGTATTGGAGGCTAAACAATATAAAGCGTCTTGTCTTCAATTAAATGATTCTCACCATCCACAAACTCTACTGACCCCGTCCTGCCTATGTGGGGCATGGAAAGATTTCTGGTTCATATTTTTCGTTACATTCAAGTTGTTATAAGGAAAATTTGCTTTACTATGTCGTAAGAAGTTTTACCAAAAAAATTGGTCGAACACTTAAAAAAACATCGTCTTTTATTTGTTAATTTACGACTTAAGAGGTCAAATGCTCTTTCTCTATGATTAGTAGCACAATACGATTCCAACAAATTTTTAAGAAAAACCGGCTATAAGTATTTCTAGTTGCAAAAATTTCGCGGTCAACAATGTGTTAAAGACACGAAAACATCAAAACAGTTGTCAATATTTCGCTATTTAATCAGTTGGTGTATGATATATAGAAAAAATGATATACTAGTTCAGTGAAAGAGTAAATGTATAGTAGCGGAAAAATGTATTTGCTACTTTCATAGGCCTTTCCTATTGATATTAAAGGATCAATAAAATTATATATACACGTGCGTGCGTGCGCCTTTCCACAGTTAAATGATTAACTACAATCGCAGCACAGATCTCATTACGATCTTTGTCCAAAATTGATTAAGTATCGTTCAAAATCTAGCGATAATAAAAATGTAGAGCGAATTTAGCATGAAATATTTGAAAAAATGCTATCAAAATTTATATTTCAATATTAAACTTTGACACGCTCCTTTCTATGAAATTATTGATATTATGTACATTACTGATACGTTGCTGATGCGGTATCAATGGGTATCACATAGAACGACTGTCCACCGCTTGTCTAATGTTGTCCTATTAAGTGGCTAAAAAAATTTTAACTTAGTGTTTTTCATACTTTTTGGATCATGCCCAATCCGAACGCTTAAAAAATTCGAATGCCTTTTTCTAGAACCAAATCCTTAATGATTTGAGTCAACCAAATCCTGAATAAGTATGTAATCTCTTTTTTCTATCGCCCGTTTTGCGCGTTCCTATGTGTGCTTGTTAGATTGCACGAATGCTGTGTCGCCTCGTAGGGAATCGTGGTTATTATTAATACGAGACACAGCACCCGGAAAGGTGTGGTATATGTATTAGTTTAATGTTATGTAGATAACTGAAGTGATCTCAAGGAAATGAGCTAGAAGTTGCAAGAAATAATGCAGATTTATTTTTAATTACGGTTTGATATACGCCTTGGCAGATCGCTGCTAAGATATGTAGAAGATGGAACAAAATTTGAGCCGTTTGATTGTTGGATCGGGACTCCAATTCGGGACTTCGGTTAAATCATCTCATGGACGCTTATTTATATCATGGAGGAGGAGTCCCTATCCTAAAAATAACATTTTGGTGAACACGCGTCACGACGTACATGTCCTCAAACTTTTTCAATTTGCGACTTTCATCTTGTGTTCTGTGAGTCGCGTAACAATTAAATTTTGTTGCAACGATTTTCCACAAACCTTCTGCTAGTACCTGATTAACAACTTGTAAAACTGTAATATTTTACACTAACTGTACAGCATTTCAGAAGTTGGCGAATAGTTTCATATATTTTGCTGCTATTTTCAGTCTTTTTCTATATCCATTCCTTGAATATAAGATTAATTTCATAGTCTTTATTGCCTCTTTCTTTTTCGGCACCAGATATGATTGCTATCACTATTTTCATTAATTGTTTTAATTAGATGTTTCCTTTTTCTGTTCATTGAAATGATATCACTAAGTTCCTTGTCACTCTTCATTTTACAGTACGGGTTAAAATGATTAAAATAAATTAAATGCATTATTTGATGTACCTCCCTTATAATAGAATATATTGCGAATTGCAAGAATTTGGAAATACGTATTATCGGTATGTTATACTCTATAGATGACTCCATGCGACAAGATGCAATCTGACAATCAAAATGTTCTTCATACACGATATCAGTCAACGTGTGGCGCACGTCATTTTTCTTTCTGCGATAATAACCTATTGACATGTATAACGTATCATTCGCAATTATGGCACAAAAATATCTCGACAGGCGTGGTATGTCTTTCTAGCGCAAGTAGTTAACGAAATGAAGCTATTTATTAACCACTGCTACTTTCTTTGTAAAAATAAACGGGTATCAATCTTATACAATTACGTCTGGACGTTCGTACGTTGAATGTCGCAGACGTCGCGGATCTCCTCGCGGATATCCGAACTGCTTCTCGAATCGAGATATCGCTTCGGGAAGATAGAAGCCCGACGAAACTCAAGCACGAAGCTTGGCGCCGTGCTACTGGTCTAGACTATCGTGATTGTCACTCACGCCTAGGGAACACGTACGCCCTTCGCTGCGAATTTAATCGCGCGAACCACTAGTTGGGGTGTCAATGGAATCTGGCTTTTTTCGGTATAACAATTGGGTTGCTACACCTTGTTTCACGGATCGAGATGTTCGAGAATGTTGAGTAGAGTTCACCGCGTGTTGTAAATACGCGATGGTCGTGATATGTAAGAGTCAACGAGCTAGTCGTCTCGCTATGTTGCTCGGTTAGTGTTATGATAGAAGTGTTTTGCTGAGTGTCTATCGCGGAGCGTTGCTGACTTTAGACTGATGGCTTTAAGACGCTTTGATATTCAAGAGGGGCTCAGCCGGGTCTCCTCGAGCGGAGTTTTAGAGATTTTTTCATTATTATGTGCCTCCTATTGGTTTTCGAAAGTATTTGTACGTCCTCTTTACGGTGATTGGTCGGCTGCATTTTTAGACACAATGCAGTCCTGCCGGTTGCCAGATTATCCTTCGTTGACCGTTTTTGAAAGTCGAACGTGACTCAAAACAATAGGAGGACACGTGTGCTGTAGATGGGCGAGAGTCGCGTTTAATTTGGAGGAACACCAGATGTTTTATTGCCTAAGTACCTCTGAAGCTAAGCAGAGGCCCAATGCGTAAAGAATAGAGCGGTCACTTCGGTACCGTTCGATCCTTGAAAAACACGATGATAAACCTCTGGGTGTGGTGGTTCGGAATCCACCTTAAACAGTAGGTCCTTGGCCAAATGACCTTAGCAGTCGGTGCCGAAAAATGAAATAAAAAAAAAACCTCTGGGTTCCTCGCTTGACTCTGCCTATTGCGCGCTACGTCCATATCAGAATATTTGACGAACTTCATTATGGGCGTTGACGCGGTTAGAGTTGTTTACGGGTTACAAAAAACGCATCTCCACTTCACCTTATGCCTTTACATAAATATCTTTCTCAAATTATTATGTGCGCGAGAGTTACATGCTGAATCAATTGTCACAAACTGACGTACTTTGCCGATTTATTATTATACTCTCGAGTACGGGATTTCATACTTTCGGGTCAAGCGTGTCTACGCGATACTGTCCTGGGATGAGGCAGATCGACTAATGTTTTTTGGCGAATGTTTGAAGGGATTTGGCGAATTCCTTAACGAAGTCACCGTAACAATGGGGGGTGTGTAGTGAAATATTTAGGAATGAATGTAGGATCGGAAATATAGATTGAGAGAAATTTTTAACGGCGACGAAACTTTTTTTTGCAACAAAAGTTTTATTGATTTTTTAAGTTGAAGATAAAATCTTTTAATTTTGGATTTTTGTCCATCGGGTAATTTTCGCCTAAAACGTTTACTCATCAAACTGATCCTGTCGGTTGGCTCCGCCGATACGCAAGCGAGTGCGTCTCAAGCTTTCCAAAAACGATTTTAGATCAGGACGAATCATGGACTTCAACGGTTTCTCCAATACGCTGTAAATTCCAATGTTTCACAGCTCTCGATACGCAAGCGTGTGCGCCTCAGATTACTTGTGAATATTTTAAAACTTTCCTATTGATGGAGAGAAACCCAGCGAAGAGTACTTTACAAATGATTGGTCCTTACTCGTAAGAAGGCTTTTAGGATCAGGGAGACCGATTGACCGTCGCGAACTTCACTCTAACGTCTAACTATACGACAAACTCGAATTATAATGAGGGCCGTCGCCAAAAGTACCGAGTTATATACTGATCAAATCCTACACTTTCTTAAGGGAAAAAATTCCGACAATATGACCTGATCCTGCAGGTGCGTCTATCGCATGCGTGTTAGATTTCTCTTTTTCTGTGGGTCTCAGAATCCGCGGTGTTGATGGTGAGTAGAGATCTTTGTGGACTCTAAGAACTTATCGCCGTTACCATTAAGAAACTCCCCTTTTGCATGAAAGTAGGGACGGTGTACGTAACACACTGAAACTTTTCGTGACCTTTTTATTTATTGCTTCCTGAAACACACGCTCGCGATTTACATACGCGCAGAAATTTATAATCATAGTTGTTATAATACACATTGACATATTTAATTATATTATTCATAAAAACGTGCGTACATAACATTATAGAATCTGATATTATATAACTTATACTTTGTATATGGAGATAGGATTGGATTATCTTTGAAAATTGAAAAGGTGCCCTACAAAATGTAATTTTTGTATGAGAGATATTTTGTATAATGATTTTGTAACATTAATTGTTTAACCAATTTTCCAAATGTAAAATAAATATTCGTTCGATATTATGCATGTAGCCATGCTTCTGTAAAATTACGCGTGTAGGAATTATTACATTTTTATTTGTTTCCATATAAAATAAATGCAAATGGAACATTTTACGTCGTTCCTACGTCATACAAATAATGTAAACAATGTTCAACATGAGACAAGCGGGAGACCCACAACAGTGGCTTTCCGTCCTAAACTGTCATTGAAAATAAAGCCACTGTAGTAGTGTATTGTTCCAAAAGATAACTACTATAGTGTGAAGCAATTATAGTAGCGCACAGTAGCTAAAAGGTTAAACCAAAAGAGTGGTACAAGTTTGATTACGAATGTGATGATGAATTAACTATTATGGTGTTATGAATTGCCCACAATCATGAAGCAAAATTAATTGTAATTAAAGCACAAAGTTAGCCAAGGAATGAACTGTGATCATGACACAAATTGAAATACGGCCGAGTAACAGAATCAGCTATGATGATGCAGAACCAAACCTTGATCGTCAAGATTGGAAGTAATAGAACCGAGTGGGCAAAGGGTTGATTCGAGTGATGAACACCGATCAAACGGTGTGTTAGCAACGCGGATTTCTATATATTATTAGGCTTCTAACTCTTTATCCATAACGTCCTCATTTTTTATGTACATAACAGATACACATTTTAGTATTTTTTTGATCTTGTCAAGTATTTTTTTCTTGCGCATGCACTTTAATGTATGCACATATCACATTTTTCATACATACATATATACACTGCATGTATAATATGATTAGGTATGCTTTATCTCAAAGACAGATATCTATTTCAGAAATAATATATATATAGTAAGTAAGTTATGCATAAAAATATTGTTTGTATATTATATTTAATATTCCTTCCTTTTTCTCTGCCCCTACGAAGTTTAGAAAGGACTCCTTTTACCGCATATAAACAGAAACTACGGTAGTGTAGTGGATAAGGGCTCGGACTTCTACACGAGAGATCCGGGTTCTAATTTCGCCCATCACTTTTAGTTTTTTCTATATAATATGTATACTGTAACTCTGATGATTTGGAGTCTACCTTAAAAATAGTAGGTCCTAGACTAAATGATCTTAGCAATCGGTGCCGAAATTAATTGCAGAATAATGGCGCTATATCTTTCTTACACTCACCCTCTCTCTGAAGCATCCCCTCAACATAATTTCTCTCCCACACATCCCGCTATTCCTTCCACAGCTTTACTCATACACCTCTTTTTCTTTCTTTTCGACTATCTTTTGCTCCCCTTCTTAATCTATAAGCTTCTGTCTTCCAACTCCGTTATCCATGTTCTTCACTGCTATCTTCCAATATCTGTGAAATTCTATTCTTTATTCCCTAATGCTTCTCTAGTTTCTCACCCTCTTTCATACACACCTCAATCATATGCTCTCACGAATTTTCCCTCCTCCCATATACTTTACTCCTCTTAGTGTTCTCCTTTTTCCAATACATTCCTTCTTTTATCACGCACTTCAACCTAAACCACGCCATCCTTATTATTGTTAATTTCGTCTCTTTCTCTACCAGATATAGTAAACTCACCATAAAAGTCACATAGCATGGATACGACTTGCGATATTTATGGAGTACTAGATGTGATTTTCTAGGAATCCGTATTTTGCTGAACAAAGGAGATCCTAGACAAAAGAGATAGGTCTAATGCAAAGTGAGGCAGACGAAACGTTTAAAAACTAGCTTAAAAATTGTCATTATTAACTTTATTCACATTTTTATAATTTGAAAATTTGTTTAACACATTGGTATAATTTTTCCGATCAGAATAAGGCCAAACAAAATATAATTACGACCGTAGTTTTCGCTGAATGCATAAGTTGAACGGCATTTGTGAGCTAGTAATCACGGTTTGAACGACAATTATGAGGAAATAGACACAAATTAATTAACGCGAACAAGAAAGGAGACATATTTAACTAATAACGTAGAAGCATAAGTCTCTGTATCGCCAGTGTATGTGTAGGTAGAGTGTACATTTGACAAAATGATGAGTAACTATGGTAATATTATATCGTGTTTGGTTTTATTTTTATCTGAAAAATCTTACCAATATGTTAACAAGCATTTTACTTTAAAAAATTTAAATTAACTGAGTTACCTGAATTAAATAGTTTTATCGAACTGCTGTTTTTTTTTTTTTTTTTTTTTTTTTCTAATATTGGGCAGGCGTATTTTATTTACGTGAGGGAGCAGGCATCGTAGCATTGGCATTTGATTTGAAATATTTTCTCTGTACGCAGGTGAATTAATTGTTTACTTGATTCATTTATCTCCTTATCGTCGGAGAAATCATGGGATGAAATTCATCCGTAATAATGTTTAAAAACGAAGTGTGTGCAATTGAAGTTTCGGACCACCTTCTGCGACCATCAGTGGTGATTTAATACCACATATTGCTACTGTTTATCTTTTTGCTCGTTGTTATATAAGTATCTAAATTAAATGGACTTTGTAAATAGAAAAACAACAGCTGCTCGCTAAGACCTTTTATTTAAAATAATTATCTAATAACGAGCAAGAAGATAGTCAGGAGCAATACGCTGTATTAACAAAGTTATATTATCGTGTTAGGGGCTATTAAGTCGTGAACTCCTCTCAAAAGAGTCACGCTGCGTGACTGCGCATGTGTAGGACATAGCACACTCGTCTTTTATGGAGATTTTACCGTACCTCAGTATGCCCAGCGTTCTAATCTCTCTCTACCTTTTATTCTACCTAAAACCTTCAATCTTCATCCACCTGTCTTGCTCCTGTACCTGCCAGTTTCTCTCCTTCACCTCCCTCCAACTCTGCACTTCTGATTTATAAAATGTATATAGTTTATATCTGTATATTTATATTATTTAGATATATACATGTTTAAATATTGAAAAATACTCACTGCTATTAAATTACGATTCATTACGTATTGATCACATATTAAGCAAGAAGAATTAATATTGTAAATTAGAATTATTATTATAGAGAATGTATTAATTTTAGCTATACCTTTGCTTCCGTGCATGTGCACAATGAGATACTTTGGTACATCCTTTTTGAGGACATTTTATGTAAGCGACATTTGGGAAGTTAGCAGTCTAGTAATATATAAAAATCTATGCTCGGTAAAATGATCGTTAGTCAGGCCTGACCAGTCTGTCGATTACAGGTACCTGCTATGAAGATATGTCGCGTTCTGCAGCGTAGCTAATGTCGTGCTCAAAAGTTATCGTCTTATCTGCCGGCCAGCAGGACTCCTGGCCAATCCGCCACCGACTGTCTAGGTAGAGAGAGACTAGAGTTTTATCCTTATCTGCCGAAGCGACCCGGTCTCGATTTAGCTGCAAAGGTAAATCTAAAGATTCGGAAGAGCAAATAGACAAAGGGTAAAGACCGAAAAGCGTACTAGCTCTCAGGTTAATCCCTATATCGGTAATCCATCATTTTCAGACTTAACTTTGGGTCGCGTGAGCACCATGGAAAAGCACTTTTAAATCGTTTTAAAGCGTCGATTCATGCAGATGATTTTAATAATTTATTCAGTCGCTGTATGTCAAAACGGTGGTCGGTAGTTATAGTATTAAATGCAGTTTACCTTCGAAGAAATCTAACCAAGTTTAGTTTTAATTAGATTTAACGGATTTATACCGAAAATAAACATCGTAGACATACTGCTCTCAGCTGGAGAAAAGGCGCGCGGAAGAAATGCAGATTTCATTGCTCAGAATACAAGGTGGATATCCTGCTTTATATTTTCGGCTTGACATACTACAATACTTGCAGAAATAGCCAGGCATATTAATCGACCGCGCAACGCAATGTACCGAGAACGAGTAAGGTAGCACACGCAACGCATTGAACTATTGATGTAGTTTCAGAATCCATTGTTTACTATTAACATATTGAACGATACACTTAATTCTCGGGATAAACTTTTTATTTACATGAACTCTAAATTTGATACTCCCCATCTTAATGATACAGTAATACCACCGTATCCATGATTTTATTCAGGATATAGTATAATACCCTTAACCTTTTAGGTACGACACGCCACTATAGTGGCTTTCGTGGATATAATTTTTCAGGACGACGCACCACTATAGTGGCTTTCTAAAAAATACGGGGATTTGAATAGCAACGTTTAGACTAACCAAAAAACATCTTTCATTGTATTGTACATCCAAAAAATCTAAAAAAGCGTTACGAAATTGTATCGTATGTTCGAAGAACAATATAAGAGAAAGATTTAGCTATGAGTGTGAAAATTGTGATGTGGATCTATGTGTCATACCATGTTTTAAAATATATCAAAATGAATTATTAAAGTTAAAGTATGTGCAATATATTTTTAAGAGAAACTATAATCTAATTATCAAATACTTTATTTCAATGTACTCGTGTAGATAACGGCATTGTCCGTAGATATTGCAATGCGGTATCGTTTCAAAACAAACATTTTTTTTTTTATTTAGTCGCGTCAAACGCTGTCGTCCAGGGAAATAGTTTCGCGCAAAATTCATCCGTACCTAAAAGGTTAAAGTAGAGAATTTTATTATTTGTTCGAACGAGTCATTCGTTTTAATAGTGATGAATGGGGGAGTATTAGTGGTAGAAATAGGGTAGATCGTGCGGAATATATATATATTCATTTTGTCCCTGTGTCGTCCCGCATACCATCTTTTCAACTCACAACGGTACTTTCCACTGAACAAATCGACCAAATCAGTTTCCTCTTGCAGCTCTTTCAGGACAGCCAAGCGTGCCATCGCCCAGCCTTTGGAACGATCGATCAGCGTCGGACCGTCGCCACCGAATTCGGACAAACTCTGACGATTCGCACGCTGCCGATCGTTCTTCGAGTCCCGGCAGTAGCTCTAGGATTCATCCGCGCTCCAGACGGGTCTTCCAATTTCTCGGAGGCCGATCACTATGTGTAAATAGATGTTTAGGATATACAGAAGTAACTGTGGTTAGTAATATTGGTTTGATAGCACGAGTTTGGATCGACTTTAAGGCCTTGTGGGAACAAACTGAGAAACCGATCCAGTAAAGACAGATTGATGCGACAATAGAAGGTGAAACAACGACAGCACGATAGGCAAGTAATCACGTTGGAAATAGAAACCGGCCAGGTTTAACGACTTCCTTTGTTCAAAGTTTTAGATAGGGGGATACGACATTGTTTATTTGACTATACTTTTTAAAGATATCCACCATATAACTGCACAGCTCACTACAGAATATGAATTTGCAACCTGAGTCTTAAAATGTTATAAAAAAAACAATAAGTGCACATTTCTATGAAGGAAATGTTTAATTACCCCGCTTCTCTAAAAAGAGCTATGTAGAAAGCTGCATAATTCTCCCGAATATCAATATAACAATTATTATACGATTGTCTCCTGTCGGAAAAGCTTCAAATATCCTGAAAGAAATTAACAACTTATGTCCTTGCTTTCCCTTCCATTCTTGCATCGATCTGTCTCTCTGTATCCGGAGTTTCTCGCCATGAGGCTTTTGAAATAAATTCGGTCTCGTGCCCTGGAAACAGTAGTACTAATATCGTCACTCCTGCATACCTGTAAAAACCGCTTCGACCAACTTCGATTATAGTCCCATTTTTAAAGGTTTTCACATTTTGACGCGACAATAAAAATCATGGGTTGTGTTATTGTGACACTATATGACTATGTGACGTTAGACAGGGCATTACTGGCATGGCAATGTCACTTGAAAATTACATCTGCTTTAATTGTGTAATAAAATATCGCTACAGTAAATCAAGTGACACGACATCGCGACATTTAGTTTTCGTAACGATATGAATTGTGCAACTTAGCGTTATAAGTGTAAAAGTCACGATTTACTATTACGTAAAAATGTAATTTAAGAGATGGTTCGCGATAGTTGGTCAATGAACGAGAAAGATGGCATCGCCATATTGTACAGTGTTGTCAGATTATCGAACATTTCTTTATCAGTCACGGTAACTGCTGTTCGGGTTAATCAATGTAATCGTCGATTTGTACCGGAATTCATCGTAAAGCTCCAAGTATCCATTACTTCAGTAATATGATTTATACGAGAATAATAACCAATACTGTTTGATACTACGATAACGACGACGAAATATAAAGTATAGGGTTACTGCTCACGAGATAACCAGAATAAGAAACAAATGATAAAATAAATGTGGCAATATCTTGTAAACAATCAGCTTCGTTCCATGACAACCGTGGTGTGCGTACGTGATAATCACGCCCTCACCGTTCACCCACGACTACTTGTCGTGAGTCTTCTTTTAAAAATAGGACTATAATTTTGATCAATGACTGGCTCCATCGGCAGTGCGGCTTATATGCATTATCTGGACATTTTTGTGACAATCATTGTAACAAAAAACCTTTGTCATTACAACTACCAAAACAGATTACAGGCTGGTTATTAATTTCTTTAAATAATTAGTTTACGTTAAGAACAGAGTATTTTATATGGTGTGCTATATATTTGTTACGACACATAGCAATTTCATATTGAGTTCAATATGATCTATTGCCATTTCTTCGTGGTGTTTTTCTTCACTAAACGATGTGTATGTGAAGTATGTGTTATACCTTAATACAGGGTATTATTTAATGTTTCCGACAGAATTATTTCCAAAACTGTATTTTGCTTAAAAAGATATTTTACCAAATTTAGCTTCATTCGGAACGACATCTTGTAGTGATCATAAGTCTTCTCTAGTTTGTCGTACTTCCAAGGTTTCAAGGTAGCCATTGTTTACATAAAACTGTTTATTTTTATTTAAGGGTAATCATATTACAAGACGTATTCATTGATTCTTTAATCATTCAAAGGTAGTTTCGAGTCATTTAATGCGGTGCAATGTTCCTTTACAATTTCAAAAACATGCTCTTCTATAGAGAATTTGTGATCCTTATAAGGTGCCCCTACTCCTGTATTTCTAAACAGGATAGGTTTAATTTGAAACATTTTTTAATAACTTTTTTTGCATAGTTTGTACATTAATTGCTAGTCAGACATAAAGTGAGACAACCTGTTTGCCCGGAAAGTGATTGGTAGTTTTAGTGTTAATATCGAAATATAGTTTTGATATGAAGTTATTTATGAAATGGTACATCGCGTAGTGTCGATTCAGAACAACATACAATCAAGAATTCTTCAGTTGACTGCACTGTTGATCGAGATCATTGTCAAAGTTTACAAATTTTGGTCGGAGTGACTCTAGGTTATGGAGTACAGTCCACGAGAGTAATGGTGATCCCTGATGCTAGCAAAACTCCCTTCCAACTCTGTCGAAAAATCGACCCTTTCCTAGACCTCGCTAGAGTTCTCTGATGGATGTGATCAGTTGGACTTTCGATTTAAATCAATGTTGACGACGTGGAGCTGCCTGGAAATGATTGAATAAACTCTGATAATTGATTGGACTTAAAAAACGATCGAAGAAAGATACCATTCTGTATTAAACACCGGTGTTTTTATGAAGTACGGAGAATAGAATTAACTGAAAGATAAGAATCTGATGCGAAGACATATTGTGAATGATTAAAATTCTCGAACAAAGCCAATTGTTTCTAAGATGTTCAGAGAATACGAATAATAGGAATTGTAATAAATCTGATGGGAAGAAATACCGTCGACTGTGAAAAATGTGAAGAAAATGTATCGGTACTTTATAAACACCGATGTTTTTATGATGTTCAGAGAGTAGAAAGAGTTAAAAATATTGAAAATCTGAAAAGAAGCAAATCATAAAGATCATCTTTGCAGGTGCAGGTACTGTTGACCGAGTACATCCGAGGCGCTCGTACTTTGATGTCATTTATTTTTCTACTCTCCGATCAGTTCGCAGATCCCTCGATCTTTGATTGTAATCCTAGAGGGGGAAGCTTGTTGAAACTGTTACCTGAGTCTCCGTTGTTACCAAAGAAATTAGAGATTAAGCAATACGCGATGTTCCGTCATAGTTTAATCAAAATAAAAAATAAACAAAAATGATTAATTCATTCCAAATGCATCTGCCTCTCCTCAGACAAAGTCACGTTGAATAAATAAGGAGATTAGACAATTTAGTTTAAAAACTGGCATAAGCAAGCTTCAGTTTTATCAACGAAGTTAAAAGAGTCTTTGGTTGGGTTAAGAATTAATCGATGCATTTATCCTTACCGATTATATCAGATGAAGATAATCCACCACAGGGTAACCATGGATTTTAATCGATCGTTTAACAATTTCATGGAAACTACCGTGGTGTACTGAATAGAGGCTCGGATTTTCGCGCGGGAGATTCGAGTTCGTGCCCCGCCCATCACTTCTGGCTTTTTACATATAATATGTATACTGTGGCAGTCGTGGTTTGGGATTCACATTAAGTTGTAGGTCCAAAATTAAATGACCTGAGCAAATAATGCTGAAATTGCATTAAAGGAAGACAGAAAAGAACATTGACATGCACGATCGAGCGGACGGAACATGGCGTATCAATAGCTAATAATTATTGCCGAGGTACTGTAGATGCGTTCCGTTTTGTGCATGATGCGCATAGAAACATAAGCCGCCCTTTCGTTTATTCGATGAGCATTCTATGCGCGTATGGTACAAGCTATCGACAACCATATGGCTCCGCCTTTTCCAACGCACGAGATTGCGTGGAGCGCTTAATCTCGCAAAGTTAGGTTACTCTATGTAATTTATGCATGGCGTACATTGGCGTAAAATTGAAATATAAATAGAGGAAAATGAAGTTACATTAGTATTTTCTTACTTTACTTGTTTGAAATCGGTTTCAAGCGAATCATTACTGCTACTCGAACTACGTAAATCTTCTATCGCCACAAAGATGCAATGGCAATTATCAAAGTACTACATGAACAAAGCGAGATCCGTCTGTTACTAAAGGCGAGTGGTCAGTGCCATGAAGTGGTTAAGTGTACTACGCTTGTTAATTATACGTTTCATGCGTGAAATGGAACGCACCCTATGATAGTTAATCTATGACTGTACATGCTGACGTTTATGCAATGCTCGTGCACGTAAGCGTCCTTAACCGTAAATGATGAGTGAATGTTTAGAAATTGGGGCGAAGATCATGGTATTGGGCCATCCCATAAATAATGCGGTTTCAGAGAAAGTTTTAAAACAACGTAAAAAACAAACATATTTTACTTTAATCGAAAATATATTTAGCGCTACTGCAAGTTTCACCCTTCAAATCCAGCTTTTCGTAAATCAAATTCACCATCTTCGTTTTTTCTATAACTTTGCTGTCTCAAATTTTTGTAAGAAAAATAAAATAAAATGTCATTAATATTGTTAAGAAATCCAAATTTGATTGTACGTGACAGAAGAATCTACATAATATACTTATTTAACAGTAGCGGTATTAACAATTCGTTATAATTGTGTACGAGAATATATATCTGATCTAGATTTTCACTAAATCGCTAACTTTTGAGCGGATAATTTTGGCATTTTGTAGTTGAAAATTTTATTTTTTAATATATTTGTTAAAAGTACTTTATTACTTCTTGTCAGCAATAGATACACAAGTTGGGAGGAAAATTGTGTAAAAAAACTTAATTTGCAAAAGAATAAATTTGACTTAAAAACCTACGAATATAATTTGCAATGAAATTAAATTTGAAATAAAAAGTATTTGTATTTACAGCTTGTTCGAATCTTAATCTGAAATTTGCAATATTTCAGGTATAGAAGCTCTTGAGTTTTAGGCCAAAGAATAAATCAAGTTCTTTTCGCATAACATTCTGAGTACAAGAATTTTTCATAAAGGTTTTTTTTTAAGATTTCAAAATAGACGCTAATTTAATGGTTTGAAATTGAAAGAATAAGGTGTACAAGTTACAACTTATCATTCAGATTATTATCATGTGCGTTGTCACAAAGAAAAAAATACGACCTTCTCCTGTGCTACAACTGCGATTTTCCATTAATTCTAGGTATAATATCATTCGTATCAATTGCATTGTTACAAAATAAAAAAACGGTAGCCGTGAACTAACGCATAAAACTCAACAAACATTCCTCTTATTGGTCAAATGCACATGTCTGTTTACTCAAATTACGAAAATAATGTATACGATGACGAAAATGAAAGAAATTCGCCGGAATTAATTGGAATAGAGTGATGATTAGCGTTAGATTGCAAGGTATGGCTGCAGGAAAAAATATACAACGTGAACTGCTAATGAGTCTAAGTAACATATTATTACACATCAATTATTAATGTAACTATGGAATTCATGGACATAAACTATTACGAGGCATTTTTGGCAAAAAGAAATTCGAAGAAAAAAGTTTCTAGCATTCTACTACTATGTCACTGTGTGTTTTCTCGAAACAGTTGAAAGGCGTTAAATGTGAAGTTGAACAACCTAATCGAGCTACAATTGTCGTTTTCTCATCTCACAGCCCAGTAAACTGGAAATAAACTTGAAAGCTCGTCCCATTCTTCACGAAATTTTTCAACTTTAGCGTATTACTTTCTAAAAACGGTTACATAGGCTAATCCTTTCATGCAATCGAAATAATTACCGAGATGTATCGAGACTGAGTAAGATAGTACCAAGCAAGAGTCGCAACGGGTGTGTATCATAATGTAGTCAAATCTCGATTAGTATCACCTAACTAAAAACCCAATTTTTCAACTAAACTGAGGCACCCATTTCCCACAACAAAGGCAGTCGCAAAGAAAACAAACAAGTCCAATAAGAGATCAGCAAGACATTTAAAGATCAGTTTAAAATATACTGTCTGACTTCTTAATTAATTTTTTTTTCTGAAATGTTTTTTAACATATTGGTAAGATTCCACCGATAGAAATCAGTATAGATACGATACAATTACGAATACATTTGCTTACTAATGGTTCATTGGTGAAATAAATAAATTCTGGCATAATTTTATCGTGTTCGAGGTTATTTTGATCGAAAAAAGTTCACTAGCAATTCGAAAATATTTAAGAAAAAAGGTTATATTTTTGCGTTAAGAACTGTGAAGCTGTGAACTTTTCTAAAAGAAGTTCTCTCAAAGGAACTCTTCTGGAAAATAACATAGGCAGAGGAGTAGGGTAACAGTGACATGGAAGGCAACGCTAATCGAGATTTTATTGTATGTGGAAATAATATATCATAAAATATGGTACATTTTATATAAACATAGAGACTACTATGTAAGTTGTAACGTCACAGCTTAAATGAGAGAGAAATTGTGGAATGTAAGGATAGACCCATTGAGGAAAAGCCTCCCTTTGCGCATATGCGGCCACAGCTACCGTTTTCCATCCCCTTATATATGTCATAACATTGCCCGACCCTTCGTAAAACCGCATTATTTATGGGTCGTGAATCATGCTATTAAAATATTTTTGTCAGCCTAATCGAAGTTCGTCGTTGTGCGATTGCTGATCCCATTATTTTCTTTTAACCTGACCCTTATTTATTTTTTTTCTATGTCGCGCCCCTCCCAAGAGGGCCATGCCTGGCTGAGGAATCTGTAATTTGTTCCCTTCATTGGCTGTCACGATGGATAAATAAAACATTGTCGTTTAATGGAGCCTACGTTTATTTTATGACATTTTATCCCTACCTAGTTTTTATTATTTATACAGGAATCATGATTTAGAGGATTTGATTGGTACAACACGTTTTAGTAAAACGGTACTTTACTATAATTATTACTCTCTTTGTTATGGGGAGAGAATCTATCGCCAATACGAAGCTCTATATATTGGGAACATTTCGTGATTGAAGTTTTATGATCTCATAATTGACTATTTTCAAACGAATTTTAATTTATAAAGATTGTCATCAAATATTTAATTATGGAGAACGGAATTCGATGCAGCATATCTTTGAAATGAAGGCAGTCTGCTTTAATTCCGAGAGTAAGAAGTTTATTTATCTCAAACATAAATTACATTATTGCTGCGTGCTACAAATTTTTAGGTAAAATGTTTAAAGAACGATTAAAAAAGGAATCAATCTAAATTTCATTTTCCCTTCCGTATTAGGGACTCCCTGCTCCCAGTTTCAGGAAATCGCAAGCTTATGTGTATCTAACAATCTATGAAAAATAATGATAACTGATATCGAGATTCATGTAAATACATATCCATACTGTAAGAGTAAGGATCGTAAGCATATACATGGTCTCGTGGCCTTACAATATAACTCCTGGGGACGCGACTGTCGGCGAGCATCGGCCGCGCTGTCGATGCACGTCAAGGACTTGCGTAGGACCCCGAAAACGCGCAATCAGTATTAGCCGAACACGAGAGTACATACTGAATTATTAATTTGTTTCTGACCCTTGAAGATTTATCGACTCTACGATCGACATGTGCGCGACTTACTAACTACGCAGAAACTTATAATCATGGTCGGTGTAATACATATCGATATATTTAGTAGCATTTTTTATAGAAACAGGCGAATATTATATTAAGGAACCTAATATAAGTTATTGCCAGTATAAAAAAATGGAAAAGAGGGGTGTTAACTTTGAAAATTGTTCTGCAAGAAGAAACTGTTGCATGAGTAGTTGTTTCGTATGTCTTTGTAACATCGATTGCTTCTTCAATCGTTTAAACATGAAACGACTTTAATCAAAACGCATAATATTGTATTTTGACATTATTTTTATTTAACATTATTGAATAATAACATTATTTTTTCAGAACTATAATGTACTTTTTTCCATAGCTGTGCAACGCTTGTTAATTTATTTTACGTTGAAACAATTGGTCGATCAATCAATGTTACGAAATTCTTATACAAAATAACTCAGACGCAAAAGTTTGTTCTTGGAAAATATTTTTTCAATTTACAGCTATCACCCTCCTTTTCCATCTCCTTATACTGGCAATCACTTATATTAGGTTTCGTAATATTATATTTACATAATTTTATGAACAATGCAACTAAATACATTAATATGTATTACGCCATGATTATAGATTTCGCGCAGTTTGTATATCGCATGTCGATCGTAGAGTCAATAAATCACGTCCAGCTCTAGGTCGTATTCTGTTGCTATTATCCACTGGACTCTGTTGCTTGTAGTCCACGGTGAGTCCCCAGCTGCGCATGAAGTGGCCGCTGTAGGGTTTTTAAGCAGTATAAATCCGGCGCTCCCCTCCCCGCTCCAGGGAGCCGCGGAGTCTATGAATATTTTCCCTACGTAAGGGAAAAAAAATAGCTAGACACGATTGTCTCGGCGACTCCTACCAGATACTCTGCCGGACTGCACCATCTGGTGCGACGAGCTGGGAGTCACGAGGGAGGAGCTGTCCATGACTATCAAGCGCCTCGTGGTCCGACGCACCGCGCCGGGTTTCGATGGTATCCCTGGATGTGCCTGGGTCTTGGCACTAGGCGTTCTCGGAGCCAGACGGGTGAAGTTTTTCAACAACTGTTTCCAGCTTGGCCACTTTCTCTCTCGTGGAAGCGAAGTCGTCTGGTGCTTATAAAAAAGAAGAGGCGGCCCACCGAGTCTCCCTCAGCGTACCGACCGATCTGTCTGCTAGACGAGGTGTGTATACTATCCAAGTGCGTCTATGTTCTTCACATCGTCGGGCATCTGTCCGGCGTGGATCCACATCTGGTCGAAAGCGAGTTTGGTTTTATGATGCTCGAAATTTGGTTTTAGGCTGCTCGAACATCGACGCGGTCTTTTGCGTGCAGGCCCATTTTGATTGGCTGTCTCTCAAGGTAATGTGGCGTTGGCGATATCCTTAAATATCGCCAATGCATTCAACACTCTGCCCTGAGAGGCTATCCTGAGAGGGCTGTGATATCATCAGGTGCCAAGCTATCTTGAATAGAGTACTCCGACAGGCGATCGCGTGGTTCGTGGCCCTTTATAAGGTCCCGGTCTGGTTGCACGACTTGATGGTCAACTGGCATAGCCGAACCAGCTGCGCCAGATCCAAAGGTGGATGGCGATCACGATACTGTAGGCGTACCGCACCACCTTCTACGCGATGGCGGTGATTCTGATGGGGGAACTGCTTATAGAGCTCCTGGCAGAGGAGTCAAGAGTGAAATACTTTCATTTCTCATCCCTCCAGCAGGCCGAGGATGTCTCGACGCAACCAACGATTGATGTGGAGACCGCGAGACGTTAAGGAGTTTGGAGTAGCCAGGATTTTTAAAAAATCGAATCTTTTTGCATTTTCTTAAAGTATGATATCTCGAAAACATTATATAAAATTTTCAAGTAAATCCAACAAATAGTTTTCGAGATATCCTACAATTACTGCAGCGCTGTCAGACTATCCATGACAGGTAACGGACGGCATAACAGAGGCTAAGTTCATAAAAGCTAAATATTTATGAAGATCTGAGTAATAGTAATTTCCTCTCAAGATGTGTCGGTGGACTCAATCAAAATAATAATGAAAGTTTCAATCAAATAATGTGGAAAATAAGCCCAAAAACTTTGTATCGTAGCTCCACTATTGTAGAAATTGCTGCATATATTGCAGCTTGTGTTTTTAATAAAGATACACAGTAATTATTAATTGTTATAAATTCTCATCGATACGCTGGAAAAACTGATTCTGAGTGAAACGTTATATAGCCCAGGAATAGATGACTCGGTGTAAGTAATTAAATAATTAGTATTTCTATACACGAATTGCATGTAAAACATTAAATGCGTTTTTCTCAAAAGTATGTTTTCGAAAAGAGTAATCACTATAATTCAAAAACCACTCGACGGATTTGAATAAAACTTATACAGCTTATTACAAGCATAAAAAACTAGTGCCTGATCGAAGGATTTGTTATGTCTATTAAAACTTACATTTTTATAGACTTATACCTTTTTTTTAATAGATTTTTATAGAATATTTTTAGACTTTATAGATTTCTTTTATAGATTTTTATCAAATAAACTAGTGATTTCTTCCTTGAAAAGCAGCGAGTAATCGATTAGAGGCCACCATTTTGTTAATTTAAAAAAAAAAAAGCTTGGATCAGGTACTAGATTAACCATTAAACTAACGATTTTTTTTTTCACTTATTTTAGATGAACCAGTAAAATATTATGATGGTCACCGCAACACACGATTGACACGGTGACACAGGGTCCAACAAATATGGTGATAACTTTGTTTACAATCAAATTTTTTTGTTTTTAATTTTTATCAAATAATCTTAAAACATAATATAACAATTTGGTAATAATTGTTGTATAAAATAAGTTGAACTACTAAAAGAAAAAAAATATTTAAAATATTCATTTTTTCATACCGCTGACTATCCCTAACCCTTTAAGGCCGGCTGCACGCTGTCACGAAATAGCAGCAATGATTTTGCGAACCCGTCAAAGCGAGGCAGACGCTCTGACGCGACTGTCGTTAGTAAAGATAAAAATAATGTCATTTTCAATACTAATAATATAATTGACAAGATTAACTGTTTAGATTGTAAATATAATCATATAAGGCAAACTAAAAGGCTGTTACATACTCGTGTATATAAAGTCAAAAATAACATCTAGATCACAACGTAATAATAAAACATAGACTAGATATAGATTATCGGAAGGATTGGAAAAATGTTAGAATTTTGGGTAGGGGGAGGATATTTATGGAAAAAGACTACTCTCAGGGATGCTTTGCATTAAAACGATAACATTTACTTTAAATACTCAACTTGATACCACAGACATCCTCACAAGTTATGATCCACTGTTAGATTATCTGAATAAAAATACTTAAGTAATGCTGCTTTCTTTTACATTCTCGTTGTATTCACATCTTTTCTCCCCGCCTCTCTAAATAGTAATTCTGGTAAATTGGTTTCTTCTGTTTATATTTCTTGTCTAACTATACTTGATTGTTGTTTCACATAAATTTCTGTGCTTATTTTTTACACATCTTGTCGTTCTCCCGAATATTAGCGACTAACATAATATCTCCTCTTTGTAATATTTCCCTTCTCTTATGATCTGCATGCTTGGGGATGCTGCAGTGATCTCGCCGGTGGTCTTTCTGATAACGAGCGATATCATCGTTACCATCTTTCCTGCCTCTTTCTACATTATCGATGATAAGATTTTGTAGACAATAGCTATTCTATTATTATACAGAACTCACCAAAAAGTAGCGAAAATAAATTATGTAACACTCACCAACCATACAGATATTAACCTGACTACCTTACCGACAATGAATCCACTTTGTAAGTACTGTTCAAATCATGCGTCTGCTCTATCGTTTTCCATCGCTATCTCGGATCTATCGTTCCGTTTATCGATATATCTTTTAATTTTCATAATCTTTTCCTATTATTTTAATTGACATCGACGTCGAATTCCCACGATCATGCGTTGTCGTCTGTAAGTAATTTTAACTACATTATTTTTATATCGGCTTAATCATACACTATTCATTGTATGTAGTCGATATGCATGTGCTGCAAAAACTTCATTCTTCACACTTGCTTTGGTGAATCGGTATTCTGTAGTATAGTTCTATGTACGAACTAAGCAAATCCTAGGTTTATAATTTTTTGACCGCATGGTGTATGTTTAAGGTAATATCATTGTTCTCATTTAACTTTATTTCGTTCTATCTAATTTTAAAAGCTTCTTTTACACTCTATCGTTAAATTTTACAGAGTTTATTCAATGTACTTCCGAGGAAGGCCACAGATCAGTGTACCAAAACGTAAAGGTGCTTCTTTACCGATATCTTCCTACCCAATATAAAATTCAACATATGATTTTAAAGATTTAATTACTTCTGTTCTAAAGTAAAGACTTTAGGTGTATTATATATTAGTGCGGAGTAAGTAAAGCATTTATATTAATATAATATTTTTTTATTTTATTTTTTTACATATAAATATAAAAATAGGATATTTGGCCCATCCCTTGTTGCATCACCTGCCTTTCGATACTTTGTTACTTCTTACACACCGAATCAATAATTTGTTCCCCGACCCCTGAAGGGGGGCAAGCAGAAACTGGAATGCGACCGTGGCGATGTCAGGCGGTTGGAGCCAATTGGCCCAGATTTATAGACTCTGTAATCGACATACGCGCTATTTACAAACTCCGCAGAAATGTATAATTATCGTTGTTACAATACACGTCGGCATATTTAATTGTATTATTCATAGAAACGTTCAAAGACAATATTACAGAGCCTAATATAACTTATTGCTAATCCAAGAAGGTGATAAAAGAACGAATTGCCTTTTTAAATTGAAAAAATGTCGTTTAAGAAGAAACTTTTGTATCAGAATCATTACATGTAACGATTTCGTAACATTAATTGCTTAACCAATTGTTCCAATGTAAAACAACTTGTACTTGACATAACGCTGCCTGATCACATTGTTGCTGCAGACGATAGCAATGAAAAGATCGATACTAAATCGATAACAGCGTTGGGACTATATTGTTTGTAGCTGAAGAATTAGTCGCAGAATGCTAGTAGGTTTTGAGAAAGATATGTGTAGTTTGAAAGTCATATGATCCGATATATAACGGGAACGAAATGATTCATTTAAGAGCTTCTGTAGTACCGCGGGAAGTATAGTAGACTAAAAATGTAATAAAATTTATTTTTTTGAAAATAAAATGACAATTTTTTTTTGCTCCCTTAGAATAATAAATAGAGAAAAATTATTTTGCTTGTTTCGTCCGCCTGAGTAATCAAGAATGCTTGGCGCAGGTAGATTGTAATACTAGCATTTGTTTACAGCTGTACGTGCAATAGCAACAAGTTGTCACCGGCAAGTAATAGTCTTCGTGTCGATAGCACCACATTAGTGTCGACGGACGTAATGTGTTTCGCAAAAATATTATATAAATATACAACATTAGTATAAACATATTTTATTCTTCTATCATTAAGTTTATACTGATTTTAACCCTTTACTGCCCGAATATTATTCGATACTGCAATAAATTTTGTGTGTCATGAAACCGATCAATATTAATCTCAAAATACAAATTATCGATGACTACAATTTTTTATAATTCCGTTCCTTTATAGATATCCTTTTGCGTGTGTTCTGCTCCTCCAAAATTATAGCGAGAAAAGATATTTTCACTGAAAATCATTCGTTATAATGTTTTGATATGTGCAGAATATTTACTTACGATCGTATATTCATATCTACAGTACATAATGCCTGCGTAGCGTTCTCTACTCCAAATCCCCGCGGAAAATTGTATCGAGGTAAATAAACTCGACAGGGATTGCTTAGGCTTATGTTTGATCGGCAATATCGGAAGGCATAAGGTATAAGCGGAAGGTATAAGAAAGACGCATCAAGAGTGAATGAGACACATTGAACGTGAGAGAGATGCGATACAAGCGAGCGAAGTACATTGAACTGTTGGAAAGCTGTAAGATTAGCGCGGGCGCTTACTAACCTAGCTACGGTAATATTAAATTGCCGCGGGCCGTTTCTTCGTAGTTTCTCAATTCCCTCACCTGAGGTCTCCAAAGTCAACTTCGGGTTTGTTAGTGTCTCCTGCGAATTCTTAACCGTTCTAAGTAGTTCTTAGGCCTTAAAACACTAAACAAATGGCGAATATCGCCTTAAGTCCTAGCAGGACAAACAAACTGAGGAGCAAGGAACAGATCAACAAGATCAGACATGGTTCCCCAAAGCTGCAAGAAATTCTTAGAGAGGTTAGTCATTCCAAAGACGCCGCTTAACCTTCTCCCGATCGTTTAAAATTCTTGATTCTCTTATCCAATTTTCATCTAATAATGCTGAAAAAAATGGGTCTGGTTACCGATTTTCCTAAAGCTTTACAGTTATGTTTTTTTTTGGCGTAAAATACATGATTTTCAAAATGGAAATTGTTGTTTATAAATAGAAGAATAACTTGTTACAATATTAAAAAGTAATAGTTCTGCTGCACAGAGAATGTATAGAGTAAACCAAATGTCTTATGGGATATTAAAAAATTTCATTACTATAGACAAGTGATCCCAATCTTTTTTAAAGTGCAGAACCTTGTGAGTAAAAGTTTTTGGTGGAACACTTACTTAGATTAAAATGCAATAAGTTTGCTGTCTATTATAATCTCAAGCATTTTTCACCTA
The DNA here is from genome assembly GCA_038496175.1 of Ampulex compressa. Lineage (NCBI taxonomy): Eukaryota > Metazoa > Arthropoda > Insecta > Hymenoptera > Ampulicidae > Ampulex > Ampulex compressa. Next base: position 6,848 of record JBCFXI010000462.1, on the reverse strand, counting down.
CAAACGGTAATTGAGGTAATGGGGCAATGTTACCCCGTCACGTTATAATAACCATTATATTGGTTAGACCCAAGAAAGTTTAATACTAAATTACATTACAAGCAGCTCAACCTTAATTTAGACTTTGATAGTGTAAAAATAGTTGATTATGAACCCCACTACTGTAAAAGACTAACCTCAGGCATGCCATACATTAAATCTGCACCCTATCTGTAAACAATCAGCTAATTTTACATTTTTCAGAGTATCCCTATTCTTTATATATAGCAGTATCAGCATGCATCAGTTGACTTTGTAAATTTTAAATATGCAAGTTAGATATGCTTGTGTTAGATAGCTTTGTTCTTCAAACATTTCTAGCAATTTAAAATTTAATAGGCACAACCATCTATGCCTGTCTCAGTAGGAACTGTTACTCAAATTATATATAGTTGTGGACAATCTTGATATTATCTTCCAACAACAGATTTATTAATGGCCACTAAGCTTTTCTATTCACAATCATATCCAACAATTGCTTTTAAGTTACTTATTATCACTTTAAACATTAAATCTTATATCAGATACTCATACTGACTGCAAAATTATTTTCTGCTCAATTTGTTTGGATATATTTAAGTTCAAAACATATTTATTACGTGTTTATTAAAAAATTTTGTTCTGAGTCTGTAATGTTTTTTGATAGAAATATATGTGAGGAGAACTCACAATAGTTTATTTTTATACTCAATCCACCAGGGTATTTTTGTTGTGAGGGACCGTATTAACATATATTTAGATTACAAATACAATGTGAAAAGGAAATATCATGACGCATTATTGAAAGGATATCAATAGATATATTTTTATTGAGATAAATGTGGTAATCTCAATGTTATGAAAGTTTCACAGTGTACATTGCAGTATACCTTCGATTCATAATGTATTATAATGTTAAGGTTTCACCTTAAATAGTTATTTAGAGCTATGGTGGTGTAGTGGATAGAGGTTTAGACTCCCACGAGGCAGACCCCAGTTCAAATCTCACCCATCACCTTTGGTTTTTCTATGTGATATGTATACTGTAGCTCTGGTCGTTCGGAAACCACCTTAAACAGTAGGTCCTAGACCATATGACCTTACCAGTCGGTGCAGAAAATGAATTAAAATAAATAAATAAAATAACAGTAAACAATTATATGTTATTGACCTAAATTGTTATATGTTTTATCTTTCTAATTTGCTTGATCTATTTTGCTAAAAATCTAAATACTTGAATAGACTGTATATTGATATAAATAATAGTTCAAATCTTAGTGTGAGAACACATATAATCCTATTAAGTATTGATAAAAATGTCATATATATATAGTATTATGGCACTTACTAATTTGGTTTACAGTGGAACAATCGGTCAACCTATTAATGATACGAAATCGTTATATGTAGAGACGGACACATTAATTTGTTTCACGACCCCTGAAGGGGGGCAAGGAGAAACTTGACCGTGGCAGTGTCAGGCGGCTGGGGCCAATCGGTCCAGATTTATAGACTCTGTGATCGACACACATGCTATTTACAAACTGTGCAGAAATGTATATTTATAGTTCTTGCAATACACATTGACATATTTAATTATATTATTTATAGAAACGTGGAAATACAACATTATACAGCCTAATATTATACAGCCACCTGACACTGCTACGGTCATATTCCAGCTTCTCCTTGCCCCTCTTCAGGGGTCATGGAACAAATTCATGAGTCTTAAAGGCCATTTTTTCAATTTTAAAAGATAATTAATTCTTTTCCCACCTTGGACTGGTAATAAGTTATAATAGGTACTACAATGCTGTATTCGCATGTTTTTACGAATGATATAATTAAATATGTTCACATGTATTATAACAACCATAATTATACATTTCTGCACAGTTTGTAAATAGCTTCTAAGTAAAGAAAAACATGTACAATACATAAGAATAATAAACTTAGTTCTGTACTAAATAAAAATAGTTGTGAACCCTTATTAAGGAATTGATTAAATCTAAAATATTACAGAGTGAAATAACTATGGATAATTGCATTAATAAAAGAAAAGTCTTTTTGTGTGAAATTAATGAATGAATTATATATTAATTACAATTTTAATTTTTTTTGCTCTTGAAGATTAATTTATTTCATTGTCATTGGTAATTAGAGTTTTAATTTGCCAACAATAGCATCCTTCTCAAGCTGTGAGCGAACATGTATGAAGCGAAAATGTTAGTGTACATTTTGGATACGCCTTAATTATATGTGTACAAAGATTTTTCTTTTTTGTGAATATAAATGTTTATGATTTACAGAAATAATTGAATCTGACCAAAGGCCATTCAATTTTAAATATACTTTCAATTCAATAACTAGATTTGATTCCATAATAAAAACTAGGAAGGACAAACTAGATCCCTTAAAAAATTTCAAAGTTGTCTATCAAAGTAATGTACTGATTGCCACTCTTTATGCATTGGTTAAACCAACAGACAAGTTTTTACCAGATTATAAAAGCACAGCAACACCGTGATGGATGAAAGCACCAATAAATTAGCAGTCATAATAGAATATAGTTTAGATCATAACCATAAATTTTATTTTGAAAGAATAAAAATATTAAACACAAAAAGTAACTATTGAAAAAGACTTCTAAGTCAAATGTTCCATATCAAATAACTACGCAATTCATTTACAAATAGGCAGAAACATACTTAGCCGTACATAAAACCTGATATTCAATTTATTAAAATTCAAGAAATTATTAAAAAATTCTGTGCCCCAATCACTCATAGTCGTGTCACTCAATATGTTCTCTCATTTCAATCATAAAGTTCTGTGCCATATTAGCCTTTTATTCTCCCACGGCCATTCGAATAACATAATGCTCGTAGATATGATAGCTCTGCATGCCTGAGCACAGTCTGCTGGCAAACTTAAGATCGTCAACATGTATCGACTTGATACATCTTAAACATCACGGTCTTATAAAAAATGAATAATTTTAAAGATTGATTATCTTTTATACAATATGCTAAGTTTGGATAATTATATTTTAGTTTTCTTAGTCAAGACACCATATTGATTTAAATTTCCATCTTAAACAATTATGCATACAGGTTGACAGCTCACGCTGAATATGCAGATTTATTTTAATCATATTGTGAGGAACATCAGATATATAATTTTTTTACATTTTATCCACTATTATATAAGACCACTTAACTTTTGCTCATTGCTTCACAAGACTATCAGGACTCACTAAATTATTTTTTTAATATCAGTCAGACACAATTATTTCCGATAAGCCTAAATATTAGGTATAAGTGGTCAATACGCTATTATTGCTAGCAAATTGTTCTAATTACAGAAAAAAATTAAATAAAAAATATATTAACACATTGCGTATGGCGCTCTGCTCACGGGACATGCTCACAGCGTCCGCACATTTTTGGGTGCTCTAGAAACACATTATATGATGCATATATTCACTTCTGTACTTCACATTTGGTAGCAGATATTCACATCAAGTATTCGTAAATATTACTATATATTTTTTATATTACTATTTTATATTACTATTATATCACTATTTTAGAATTAGGGCCTATGTAATAAAATAATTCTTATTATAAATTATCATTAAAAAAACTGAAAATATAAATGATTTTTAAAAAGCTGTTTCCTTATAAATTACAACGCGAACTTTGATAAATAAAATGCTGTACAACAATAAATTACTTTGTAAATTATGATGTACAGAGACACAGAGCTAACAATGTAATGGCTATACTGACCGACTGATTTTTACGCTCTCAGAAGGTTGACATTCATTTTTTTTCGTCAACCATTTCTTAAGGGGATACGCAAGACTTCGTTCACCTGGTAACGTAACAAGAAAGTTTATTTTTAGTTCCTTAAATCGTCAATTGAGACGAAGAAACCTAAGAACGAGAAATCTCATCTTCCGGCCACAACGTTCGGATTGCTAAAGACGAGAATTCTCGTCCCCAATACGCAATGTGTTAATTAGATTAAAATCAAAATATAAGTAAAAGTTGGAAAAATGACTACGTCTTACTTTGTGAGTTTACATAAAGAAGATGTGTAGTACAGATTAAGAGGAGGAGAAAATCACTCCTTATAGAAGCAGCATTTTAAACAGACTCATAAGATAAGAACATTGAGCCTATATTCTTACCGCTAGGATGTATAATGGCAAGCAATTGTTTTCTACGTAAGAGTGTTAAGAAATTTAAATATGGTTCAAAGAGAAGTGTTAGTTGTAAGAATATAAAATTTGCAGGTATAGTTTATGTATTGTGATTGATTGCAAGAAACGTTAATAGTGAGGTGTACAAGTTTATCATAAGCAGGATCTAGACTATCCGTGTCTCTTTCTACATTGAGGGGATGCGCTTCTCTTTTAATGTGTAGTATCTCCAATGTAAGATCTTTATGATAATATTCTTTTTGATCCATGATTTCCGTATTTTCAAAGTCCAAGTGACTATGATTAAGACTATTGCTTAGCTATTACTGTTGTGCTATTGATTAAGCTGCATGTGGTATTCTTCAACTTAGGTGTGATGTTTAAGCTTTTGTTTGTCCAGTATAAATCTTATTGCAATTTTTGCATTTGATTTTATAAATAATATATAAAATCATAAATAAAATAATAATATAAAAAATAAAATAAAATAAATAAATAATATTACTTTTCCACAATTTTGAAGTTCTTTTCAAGTTGTGATAATGTTATTGTGCATATTAAATGGGATGAAAACTGGTTTTATCTGAAATTTGCTAAAGATCAAGGCATATGTGTACAATGAACTCTATGTGCTGAATATAGATAAATTTAGAGTTGGTATTTTGTATAAGGAGAATTATATTAAATGGATGCTTGAATTTTTTGAGCCTCAAATCAATTATTCTATTAACTAAGAATGATAGATAATTGTTTTTTAAGATATTTTTAATGAAATGTATATTTTTTCAGTGGTAATAAGATTCGGATAAGAGTATTACTTTGTCTACTAAACCTGGAATAATGTTTATTTCCTGGGATATATGGTGTTGTGAAGAAAAGTTATTTGAAATGTTGGTTTATGATATCAATGAGACAGTATTTGTATATTATTTCTCGTTAGAATAACTTTTACGAAATTAATGGAGGAGTTGTTTTCTTTTTTACGTGTAATTTGAAATGATGGACAGGATGAATTGAAAAGATTTGATGTTATTTCAGTATTCCATTCTGGTATAAAAGTGATAATATTATGTATGTAACTGTAATAAAAAATTTGTGTTTGAATGGTAATTTGGTTATTGTTTTTTTCTCAATCATCCATTACTATATCGTCTAGTATTGGTGATAAGGGGGAACCCATGGGTAAGTAACAAATTTTCTTGTAAAAGTTACTATTGAATTTGAAAAAGGGAGAGTTAAATATCGGATCTATTGCTTTAGTGAACTCAGTAATTGAAATATTTGTGCCTTTTTTAATGTCATTCTATCTAGCTCTGCTTTCTTAGTCAATGATAATGGGATGTTGGTAAATAGTGAAATAACATCAAAGGACGCCAATTAATAACATAACAATGATAGCTAAGCATTGCAATAGCCTTAATTATGGTTTTGGCTTTGAAATTACCGTAATCACGGACCAAGAAGAACTTTATCACAAGCTCCTTACATTGCGGGTGACATACATAAAAACAGAAAGACATCCCCTTAATCTACAAACAGCACCAATAATTTAACACTAGAACTATCGAAGTTAAATATATATCTATTTTTCCGACACCCGTCAAATTGACGGATTTTTGATCATGGCTTTCATCGTTACTTTCAACTTAGTTTATGTAAATAAAAGAATATAATTTAACAAAAATAACATTTGATATTTACTAATTAGATCTCTTAGTTCCATACTGATGAGTCATAATCAGGAAAAAGCAGATCCCATTAAAATAGTTGGGCTAGAATTGCTGGAGTTGCCTTATGAACATTGTATCTTTATTTAGTACAGCTTCACATGAAAAATGTACTTCAAATTTTTTCAGGATGTCTGAAGGCAATGTATAAATGAAAGTAAGTAAGTATTGATGCCTATCATCGCATAATTAGTTCATAAATTACAATAAACTTTCAAATTGTGAAGGCTATCATTTTTACGGGTCTTGATATAGTTATAGTTCATACAGACGGATCCATTAATTTGTTCCAGGACCCCTCAAGTGGGGCAAGGAGAAGCTGGAATACGACCGTGGCGGTGTCAGGCGGCTGGGGCCAATCGGCCCAGATTTATAGATTCTGTGATCGACATACGCGCTATTTACAAACTCCGCAGGAATGTATATTTATGGTTGTTACAATACACGTTGGCATATTTAATTGTATTATTCATAGAAACAATATTACGTGCAAATACAATATTACGGAGTCTAATATAACTTATTGCTAGTCCAATAAGGTGAGAAAAGAACGAATTACCTTTTAAAATTGGAAAGATGTCCTTCGAGAAGGAACTTTTGCATTAGTATTATTACAGATAACGATTTGGTAACATTTATCGATTAAAAGGATTAAATCAAGTAGTTGTGCGAGGATTGATTATTAATTGTTTATTTTCAAAGTTATAATGCACTTTTTCAGAGTTGTAAAATGGTTCTTTTTAGGGTTATGAGACGGTTCTTGACTGAACTACAAGTTGTTTTACATTGGAACAATTGGTTGAGCAATTAATGTTACGAAATCATTATCTGTAATGATTCTGATGCAAAAGTTTCTTCTTGAAGAGCATTTTTCCAATTTTAAAAGATATTCCGTT